>JAQJVL010000035.1:2414796-2723106 GCA_035578905.1 Stictocephala bisonia | reverse complement strand
CTCCCCCCCTTCTTATACTCAAAAATTCCTTCCTTTGTACTATAGCGACGCTCAAGGACTAATTCACTACCATTTCACAAACCGTATCTCACTGCCTCTGTTCGGTGCACTGGCAGTCCAATAGTTCTCGCGCACTTTTCTTATCGAAACCACTTCCATTACCACAAGCAATATTTTACATCCCGTACGTTGTCTTTTATTTGCACAATGTCTTTTAATAATATAGTACAATTAATTAATATTGTATATGATTCCTTCTGAACATTTATTAAAACAGTACTACACCGGATGACGTAATCGGATTTTCATGTCTGGACAGGTGCGTGACCTGATTGCCCCCTCCCCCCTCCCCTCCCACCTCCCCTCCCCTCCCACCTCCCCTCCCTTCCCCCATCCATCCCTACTTCACTGAACAACACAAGTAATCTTTCTCACTTCTGCTCTTGCGCTCGCACTGATCAGACGTGTCTTCACTTTGCTCCTACTCGATATTAATTACTTTAACTTTATTCTTGTAATTTATATTTTGGACGCCGTTCTCTGTACGGTATTTCGAAAGTGATATACTGAGATTAAGTCCCGTATACAGTATAACTATTCCTTACGTTTGATTTGATTGACTAACGTTTGAATATCCTTGCTTTTTTACTTTAATTTAATAATCAATTTAAAGTAAATTTCATTGTATCCTAACCATGGAATCCTTTGCCATTAACGATAACCTAGTCACCATTTCCCGTCAATTTGATACTTCCGGTTCCGATCTCCTTAACGTACTTACTGAACATAAAAATAAAATTATGTCCGAAATAAATAAACATCTTAACAGGCTCGGGGGAGTAAAATGGTACATCGCGGTTCAAATTAAATTCACAAAAATTGTTAACAACGAAGAAATGACTACAACTCCCTTCTTTCACGGTAAAACTCGTCCTTTGCTACCTTCCGATTCTCTAGATACTCAATACTCTGAAGCTACCGACAAAATTTTAGAAAGCGTGGGTAGGTGGGTTAGCCAGGGTAGTGGGTGGGTACTTGAAAACGTTTTACGCCTAGATCTGTTCATTGTTAAATTTCAACCTTTGTACGCCTCTTCTTACATACCCACCCCGAAAAAAATTTCAAACTCTATGCATGGAATTACTAAATATTAAGAACGACGATCAAAAATGTTTCCTGTACTCTTGTACTTGCCCATTTGTACCCAGACCCGACATAGGCGAATAAGCTATTATGAAATCTTAGAAAATAAATTAAATATGTCTGGGATTAGCTATCCTGTCAAAATTACCGATTTAGATAAATTTGAAAAAATTGAACCCTGCTATCTCTGTAAATGTATTTGGATTTGAAAAAGACGAAATTTACCCCCCTAAGAATAACAAAAGAAAAATTTAGAGTTCACCACGTAAACTTGTTACTACTGACTACTGACACCACCTCCCACTACTGTCTGATTACAAACATGTCCCGACTTTTAGCTCACTTGACCAAACACGACCCAGCTTCATACTACTGTGACTACTGCCTACACAGATTTTGGACTAAAGACTTACTTACTAACCACTTACCTTTGTGTTCACCACACGGTGCACAAAAGACTAGACTTCCTACTGATGACGACAAATACATGTCATTTAAAAATTACACTCTAACTCATAAAGTCCCATTCACAATATACTGTGACTTTGAGTCCTTTGTCGTTCCAATCGACACAGCACTGAACGACCCTACTACTTCACACACTACCAACACTGCCCATCACGTCCCCCTCTGGTTTTTGCTATTTAATTATTGACAGTGATGGCAAACCAGTAAAACAACCCAAAGTCTATAGCGGCCCCGACGTTGTAGATACTTTTCTAAATTGTTTGATTGCAGAGTCTAAAGAGCTCTTACCAATTATTCATAAAAACATTCCTATTAAAATGACTCCACAAGACAAAATTATTTTCCAAAATGCTACCACCTGTCACCTTTGTCAAAAACCTTTACACGGAGACAAAGTAGCTAATCATAATCATTTAACGGGTGAGTTCTTGGGACCCGCCCACAATTCATGTAACTTAAACTATAAAGTTCCCAATCACATTCCAGTCTTTTTCCATAACCTCAGAGGTTATGACTGCCACCACTTGATCCAAGGGCTAGGCAAATTAAAAAAAGAAAAACTGTCATGTATCGCTACAACTAGTGAGCGGTACATTTCAGTCACCCTTGAATCTTTACGATTTCTGGATTCCTTACAGTTCCTAAACGCCTCTTTGGACACACTCGTGTCCAACTTAGTTTCTGACGGGGCTTCCAAATTCAAAATTTTAGGGCAGTGTATGACCAACACAGACTTACTACTACGAAAAGGTGTATTTCCATACACTTACATGACAGACATAACTAAATTTAACGAGACCCAACTTCCTCCCAAGGAGGCGTTCTACAATGACTTGACACAGACTGAAATTACTGACGAAGACTACACACACGCACAGACTGTGTGGAATACTTTTGACATGACCACTTTGAAACAGTATCACGACCTTTACCTACTGACAGACGTATTGTTACTTGCCGACGTGTTTGAAAATTTTAGAACGACCAGTATGACTTACTACGGGATTGACCCATGTAACGTATACTCTGCCCCTGGACTAGCATGGAACTCCATGCTTAAGATGACAGACATACGTCTTGAATTACTTACTGACATAGACCAACACCTCTTTGTCGAGTCTGGGATCCGGGGCGGTGTCTCCATGATACCTAACCGGTACGCCCAGGCCAACAATCCCTACTTACCCAACTTTGACAACAAAAAACCGACTAATTACTTACTTTACCTAGACTGTAATAATTTGTACGGAACTAGTATGTCCGATAGACTCCCAGAGTCTGATTTTAAGTGGATCGACCCTCAAGACATTGACTTTACAAAAGTACCCGACGACTCTGACATTGGATATATTTTAGAAGTCGACTTACACTACCCTGACCACTTACACGACTTACACTCAGACTTCCCACTAGCCCCCGAACGAAAAGTGGTGACATACGACATGCTTTCCCCCTACTGTAGGGACTTGCTAGACGAACTCGACTATAAACCTCCCAAGACTGAAAAACTACTGACTACTCTCTCTGACAAAACCAAGTACGTTGTACACTACCGCACTTTGAAACTTTACCTCGAACTTGGACTTGTACTGACCAAAATACATAGAGTTCTTAGCTTTAAACAGTCCCCATGGCTAGCCTCATTTATTAACTTCAATACCGAAAAAAGAAAACAGTCTAAAAATAACTTTGAAAAAGATTTTTTCAAATTAATGAATAACGCGACATATGGAAAGAGTTTGGAAAATGTTAGGTCGCGTATTGATTTTAAACTTGTAAATAACGAGAAACAATTGGTTAAATGGTCAGCTAGTCCCAGACTCAAGACTTTCTTTGCTTACAATAAAGATATCGCTGGATTGGCCTTGAAAAAACAAACCATCTTCTTAAACAGACCCATTTATGTCGGGTTCACTGTATTGGAAATTTCAAAATTAATAATGTACAATTTTCATTACAACTGGGCAATTGCAAAGTACGGGAAAAACATAAAACTTTGCATGACTGATACAGATTCTTTATTTTACAATGTATATACTCCAGATGTCTATGCGGACATGAAAAATGAATTACACCTTTTCGATACCTCCGACTATCCACCTAGCCACCAATGTTATAGTGTAGAAAACAAAAAAGCGTTAGGAAAATTTAAAGACGAACTAAACTCAAATCCGGCTAGGGAAATAATTGGCTTGAGAGCGAAATGCTACTCTGTTTTAAACTCAGATCTAGAGGAAAAGAAGGTGGCTAAAGGCGTACCCCGAGTCGCAATAAAAAAACAACTAAAACACGAAATGTACAAGGACTGTCTTTTAAATCATTCGTTAAAAACTACATCCGCTCTAAATATCCGCAGTGACAAACATAACATTTACACGCAAAATATTTCCAAATTATCTCTATCCCCCTTTGATGACAAACGTTACATCTTGGAAAATGGAATTGACACTTTAGCCTACGGACACCATTTAATTAACAAAAAACGAGCTTTAGAACACGACCACGATTACACAACTAAAAAACTAAAACTAAAATGAAAACGTACCTTACAAAATAAATATAAAAGCAAACTCATCTTGACGTAAGTCGTTTTAGCCCTACTCCATCCTCTCCATAACTGAATACCCCCACTCCCTTCCCCCACCACTCCTTCCTTTCCCACATCCTGTTCTTATTGCGTCACTTGCACTAATGGCGCCAATCCCACTAAATCGGAACCTTTCTAAAATATTGGACAGTTTCTTTGTATATATGAAGATTTGTACATAACTTATCCGTAAATTTGTAATATTTGTAAATAACCGGGTCCTTTAGCAGTTTCAATGTACATGCAAAGTCTACGAGTAATACTTTGAGCAGTACCACACTGTTACAGGATGTGGCTCACTACATCAATCTTATCGCTTGTGTCACAAAGGCGAAATATCAGCTTGGTTCTTATTGTTAATAATATAAAGATTATATACTTCCAACTACTAAAAAAAGCGATGGAATGAGATTGTAACCCATGGTTACTAACATGCCCGTAGAAACCCCAATTTACGACATTGGATGGGCTCAACCCGTCCGTAGTGCAATATAAAAACCTCGTACTGGGCGGACCTTCTTCTTGATTACGGTAACTCCTACGCCAGGTAAGTAATGTTAAGTTAGTTTTAAGTAAATATTTTTACCGTCAACCTTTAAAAAACAATCTGTAAAGTAAATTCTGTTATAATATGGACACTTTTGTGAGTTTACATAACTACAATTTATTAACGGATATCTCCAGCTCTGTGTGAATTTCTATAGAATACCGTACCATCGAGGTGAGGGCGGCCCAAATTTAATAAAAAATCGCCCGACTGTTCTCAAAGGCAGCCGTAAAACGTGTAAGTCCTGAGACAGTCCTGCAGCTTGGGGCTGGGCTAATCCCCGTAAGACCTTGAGTCCTAGTCCGGGCCCTCGTAAGGTACGTGTATGATTGAATGTTACACTCTATGGCTGGACAGTATCCGTAGGTCCCATGTGTGAGGGAGAGTAACCTACAAAAAAAGAAAAAAAAACACAAAAACCTACTGTAAAAAAACAGAATCAAAAATAATAAAAACAAATTTATAAATAAAAACCCCTTTGTAAGTCTGTACGTCACATTGAAAGGCTTCTCTAAGTAAAGTGATGTCTTTACTTACAGAGGGACCCAAAAAAATACAAAAAATAAATTAAAAAATTATAAAAAAACAATAACTAAATAATACTGAGAGGTAGCATTTTGTTGGTTGGCTACCACCGTAACTTGCGATGGATGGGGCAAGTTACACTAAAATACCCGTGGGGGATACCAGTCCTCTATCGGGCGCGTCCCATGGGAATTGGGCAATGCCCTTCAGTTTTGCCTTCAGCTTACTTGAGGGTAGTGAGGAATTAAATACTCACCGTGAAAAAAAACTGGTTAAATCAAAAACATCAATAAAATCTGCGAGAAAGATCATGGTATAGTACAGAATCAGGAAGTGATCTTAGTACGATATGGTAAAACTTTCTATAAAAAGAGTAAATTCCATCCAAAAGTAAGAAAAAAAAAAATCAAAGATACATACAAATGTCAGAAAAAGAGTCATTTTACATAAAAAATGTGTTGAAAAATGTTTCAAATCAAGGAAGAAATACCATCATAGTACTCTCCAAACCCCTTAAAATTTAGTTAAAATGTCAATAAATAGGGTTATTTTTGTACAAAATATGTTATAATTCCCTAAAAGCATTAAAATTCAGTGTCATAACAATGATATTTGTTCTAAACATTAAAAAACCTTTAAAATTATCTAATAGACTCTTTATAAACTTAGTTTGTGCTCAAATCAACACACAAAAGACCAAACACAAACTCTACATATAAGACTCTTGGTTGGCCACCCACCTACTCAACATACAACAACTCTGATAGATCATCCACCTAACCATTACATAAAACCTTTGATAGACCACCAACACACATGAACAACCTACCTACAAACATTCATCACTCTTGACTTACCGCCCACCTACTCAACACACAGAGAGACTACGTAACTAACCATTACATAAAACCTCAGATTGACACCCAACATTCATGGAAGACCTACCTACCAAACATACAACTTGATTGACCATCCACCTACACACCACACATTCATCTTGATAATCCAATCACCCTCCCATAAAAAGACTCTTGTCAGACTATTTACTTAACATACAAGACACCACACACTCTACATCAACCATCTACCTACTCAACACACAAAGACCAACCACACACTCTACATATAAGACTCTTGGTTGGTCACTCACCAACCCAACATATAACACCTCTGATACACCATTCACTTGAACATAACATAAAACCTTAGATTGACACACATCATTCATGGTAGACCTACCTACCAAACATACAACTTGACCGACCACCCACCTACACATCACACACAGTACTCTCGATAGATCACTTAACTACCTATTACATAAAGCCTCCGATTGACTCACAGTCCTAAAATTCATAAACAACTAACCTCCCAAACATACGACTCAACCACCAACAAAAAACAAGACTTCACGTATAACCACCCATTTAACATACAAGACCAACCACACACCATACAATCATGACTTAACATGAACAACCCACCTACCACCTACTCAACATTCTACACTCTTGACTAACCACCCACCTACTCAACACACAGATAGACTACGTAACCATCCATTACATAAAACCGTTGATCAACACCCAACATTCATGGATGACCTACCTACCAAACACACGACTTGACCACCTTCCCAAAGCATAAGACTTTTCAAGGACCACCTACCAAACATACAAGAACAACCACACACCTTACAGGCATGACCTAACAGTCCACCCACCTACTCAACATATAACACCTCTGATACACCATCCACTTGAACATTACATAAAACTTGTGATATTCCACACAATCACCAAACACACATGACTCTTAATAGACCAATCCACCTACCTTTGCACACACGATTCCTTAGGACACACCCTACACCCACCACTCATCCTACAGACAAAACTCCTAGAGAACTACCCATCCACCATAAAAACACTATTTCTTCATATAATCATGTTTTAAAATAACATTATTACACTGTAAGATAGGTTTAATATAGCTAAAGACCTAAAGTGTTACCTAAAATTCTGTTTTCTCTAGAAATATGAGAGCCGTTGGTGGAAAACATCCAAACTAAATATAGAAAATAAGAATTAGCTAGTAGTTTCATATAAATTCTGCTATACAACTAAAAAAATATGAGAAAAAGTTGGGTTAAAAAACAATGAACATAGAAAAAGTTGGGTTTAAAAACAATGAACACAGAAAAAGTTAGGTTAGCAAACATCCGAAAAGTTCAGTTAAAATTACCAAAACTCAAAAAATGGGACATTTTTGACTCTTGTTAATTTTAACAACTTTTCGGAAAAGTAAGCCTAGCAATCAACCTTTCGGTTGTTTGCTAGCCTTACTTTTCGGATGTTTGCTAACCTAACTTTTTCTGTGTTCATTGTTTTTAAACCCAACTTTTTCTATGTTCATTGTTTTTTAACCCAACTTTTTCTCATATTTTTTTAGTTGTATAGCAGAATTTATATGAAACTACTAGCTAATTCTTATTTTCTATATTTAGTTTGGATGTTTTCCACCAACGGCTCTCATATTTCTAGAGAAAACAGAATTTTAGGTAACACTTTAGGTCTTTAGCTATATTAAACCTATCTTACAGTGTAATAATGTTATTTTAAAACATGATTATATGAAGAAATAGTGTTTTTATGGTGGATGGGTAGTTCTCTAGGAGTTTTGTCTGTAGGATGAGTGGTGGGTGTAGGGTGTGTCCTAAGGAATCGTGTGTGCAAAGGTAGGTGGATTGGTCTATTAAGAGTCATGTGTGTTTGGTGATTGTGTGGAATATCACAAGTTTTATGTAATGTTCAAGTGGATGGTGTATCAGAGGTGTTATATGTTGAGTAGGTGGGTGGACTGTTAGGTCATGCCTGTAAGGTGTGTGGTTGTTCTTGTATGTTTGGTAGGTGGTCCTTGAAAAGTCTTATGCTTTGGGAAGGTGGTCAAGTCGTGTGTTTGGTAGGTAGGTCATCCATGAATGTTGGGTGTTGATCAACGGTTTTATGTAATGGATGGTTACGTAGTCTATCTGTGTGTTGAGTAGGTGGGTGGTTAGTCAAGAGTGTAGAATGTTGAGTAGGTGGTAGGTGGGTTGTTCATGTTAAGTCATGATTGTATGGTGTGTGGTTGGTCTTGTATGTTAAATGGGTGGTTATACGTGAAGTCTTGTTTTTTGTTGGTGGTTGAGTCGTATGTTTGGGAGGTTAGTTGTTTATGAATTTTAGGACTGTGAGTCAATCGGAGGCTTTATGTAATAGGTAGTTAAGTGATCTATCGAGAGTACTGTGTGTGATGTGTAGGTGGGTGGTCGGTCAAGTTGTATGTTTGGTAGGTAGGTCTACCATGAATGATGTGTGTCAATCTAAGGTTTTATGTTATGTTCAAGTGAATGGTGTATCAGAGGTGTTATATGTTGGGTTGGTGAGTGACCAACCAAGAGTCTTATATGTAGAGTGTGTGGTTGGTCTTTGTGTGTTGAGTAGGTAGATGGTTGATGTAGAGTGTGTGGTGTCTTGTATGTTAAGTAAATAGTCTGACAAGAGTCTTTTTATGGGAGGGTGATTGGATTATCAAGATGAATGTGTGGTGTGTAGGTGGATGGTCAATCAAGTTGTATGTTTGGTAGGTAGGTCTTCCATGAATGTTGGGTGTCAATCTGAGGTTTTATGTAATGGTTAGTTACGTAGTCTCTCTGTGTGTTGAGTAGGTGGGCGGTAAGTCAAGAGTGATGAATGTTTGTAGGTAGGTTGTTCATGTGTGTTGGTGGTCTATCAAAGGTTTTATGTAATGGTTAGGTGGATGATCTATCAGAGTTGTTGTATGTTGAGTAGGTGGGTGGCCAACCAAGAGTCTTATATGTAGAGTTTGTGTTTGGTCTTTTGTGTGTTGATTTGAGCACAAACTAAGTTTATAAAGAGTCTATTAGATAATTTTAAAGGTTTTTTAATGTTTAGAACAAATATCATTGTTATGACACTGAATTTTAATGCTTTTAGGGAATTATAACATATTTTGTACAAAAATAACCCTATTTATTGACATTTTAACTAAATTTTAAGGGGTTTGGAGAGTACTATGATGGTATTTCTTCCTTGATTTGAAACATTTTTCAACACATTTTTTATGTAAAATGACTCTTTTTCTGAAATTTGTATGTATCTTTGATTTTTTTTTTTCTTACTTTTGGATGGAATTTACTCTTTTTATAGAAAGTTTTACCATATCGTACTAAGATCACTTCCTGATTCTGTACTATACCATGATCTTTCTCGCAGATTTTATTGATGTTTTTGATTTAACCAGTTTTTTTTCACGGTGAGTATTTAATTCCTCACTACCCTCAAGTAAGCTGAAGGCAAAACTGAAGGGCATTGCCCAATTCCCATGGGACGCGCCCGATAGAGGACTGGTATCCCCCACGGGTATTTTAGTGTAACTTGCCCCATCCATCGCAAGTTACGGTGGTAGCCAACCAACAAAATGCTACCTCTCAGTATTATTTAGTTATTGTTTTTTTATAATTTTTTAATTTATTTTTTGTATTTTTTTGGGTCCCTCTGTAAGTAAAGACATCACTTTACTTAGAGAAGCCTTTCAATGTGACGTACAGACTTACAAAGGGGTTTTTATTTATAAATTTGTTTTTATTATTTTTGATTCTGTTTTTTTACAGTAGGTTTTTGTGTTTTTTTTTTCTTTTTTTGTAGGTTACTCTCCCTCACACATGGGACCTACGGATACTGTCCAGCCATAGAGTGTAACATTCAATCATACACGTACCTTACGAGGGCCCGGACTGCGACTCAAGGTCTTACGGGGATTAGCCCAGCCCCAAGCTGCAGGACTGTCTCAGGACTTACACGTTTTACGGCTGCCTTTGAGAACAGTCGGGCGATTTTTTATTAAATTTGGGCCGCCCTCACCTCGATGGTACGGTATTCTATACACAGAGCTGGAGATATCCGTTAATAAATTGTAGTTATGTAAACTCACAAAAGTGTCCATATTATAACAGAATTTACTTTACAGATTGTTTTTTAAAGGTTGACGGTAAAAATATTTACTTAAAACTAACTTAACATTACTTACCTGGCGTAGGAGTTACCGTAATCAAGAAGAAGGTCCGCCCAGTACGAGGTTTTTATATTGCACTACGGACGGGTTGAGCCCATCCAATGTCGTAAATTGGGTTTCTACGGGCATGTTAGTAACCATGGGTTACAATCTCATTCCATCGCTTTTTTTAGTAGTTGGAAGTATATAATCTTTATATTATTAACAATAAGAACCAAGCTGATATTTCGCCTTTGTGACACAAGCGATAAGATTGATGTGGTGAGCCACATCCTGTAACAGTGTGGTACTGCTCAAAGTATTACTCGTAGACTTTGCATGTACATTGAAACTGCTAAAGGACCCGGTTATTTACAAATATTACAAATTTACGGATAAGTTATGTACAAATCTTCATATATACAAAGAAACTGTCCAATATTTTAGAAAGGTTCCGATTTAGTGGGATTGGCGCCATTAGTGCAAGTGACGCAATAAGAACAGGATGTGGGAAAGGAAGGAGTGGTGGGGGAAGGGAGTGGGGGTATTCAGTTATGGAGAGGATGGAGTAGGGCTAAAACGACTTACGTCAAGATGAGTTTGCTTTTATATTTATTTTGTAAGGTACGTTTTCATTTTAGTTTTAGTTTTTTAGTTGTGTAATCGTGGTCGTGTTCTAAAGCTCGTTTTTTGTTAATTAAATGGTGTCCGTAGGCTAAAGTGTCAATTCCATTTTCCAAGATGTAACGTTTGTCATCAAAGGGGGATAGAGATAATTTGGAAATATTTTGTGTGTAAATGTTATGTTTGTCACTGCGGATATTTAGAGCTGCTGTTGTTTTTAACGAATGATTTAAAAGACAGTCCTTGTACATTTCGTGTTTTAGTTGTTTTTTTATTGCGACTCGGGGGACGCCTTTAGCCACCTTCTTTTCCTCTAGATCTGAGTTTAAAACAGAGTAGCATTTCGCTCTCAAGCCAATTATTTCCCTAGCCGGATTTGAGTTTAGTTCGTCTTTAAATTTTCCTAACGCTTTTTTGTTTTCTACACTATAACATTGGTGGCTAGGTGGATAGTCGGAGGTATCGAAAAGGTGTAATTCATTTTTCATGTCCGCATAGACATCTGGAGTATATACATTGTAAAATAAAGAATCTGTATCAGTCATGCAAAGTTTTATGTTTTTCCCGTACTTTGCAATTGCCCAGTTGTAATGAAAATTGTACATTATTAATTTTGAAATTTCCAATACAGTGAACCCGACATAAATGGGTCTGTTTAAGAAGATGGTTTGTTTTTTTAAAGCCAATCCAGCGATATCTTTATTGTAAGCAAAGAAAGTCTTGAGTCTGGGACTAGCTGACCATTTAACCAATTGTTTCTCGTTATTTACAAGTTTAAAATCAATACGCGACCTAACATTTTCCAAACTCTTTCCATATGCCGCGTTATTCATTAATTTGAAAAAATCTTTTTCAAAGTTATTTTTAGACTGTTTTCTTTTTTCGGTATTGAAGTTAATAAATGAGGCTAGCCATGGGGACTGTTTAAAGCTAAGAACTCTATGTATTTTGGTCAGTACAAGTCCAAGTTCGAGGTAAAGTTTCAAAGTGCGGTAGTGTACAACGTACTTGGTTTTGTCAGAGAGAGTAGTCAGTAGTTTTTCAGTCTTGGGAGGTTTATAGTCGAGTTCGTCTAGCAAGTCCCTACAGTAGGGGGAAAGCATGTCGTATGTCACCACTTTTCGTTCGGGGGCTAGTGGGAAGTCTGAGTGTAAGTCGTGTAAGTGGTCAGGGTAGTGTAAGTCGACTTCTAAAATATATCCAATGTCAGAGTCGTCGGGTACTTTTGTAAAGTCAATGTCTTGAGGGTCGATCCACTTAAAATCAGACTCTGGGAGTCTATCGGACATACTAGTTCCGTACAAATTATTACAGTCTAGGTAAAGTAAGTAATTAGTCGGTTTTTTGTTGTCAAAGTTGGGTAAGTAGGGATTGTTGGCCTGGGCGTACCGGTTAGGTATCATGGAGACACCGCCCCGGATCCCAGACTCGACAAAGAGGTGTTGGTCTATGTCAGTAAGTAATTCAAGACGTATGTCTGTCATCTTAAGCATGGAGTTCCATGCTAGTCCAGGGGCAGAGTATACGTTACATGGGTCAATCCCGTAGTAAGTCATACTGGTCGTTCTAAAATTTTCAAACACGTCGGCAAGTAACAATACCTCTGTCAGTAGGTAAAGGTCGTGATACTGTTTCAAAGTGGTCATACCAAAGGTTGACCACACAGTCTGTGCGTGTGTGTAGTCTTCGTCAGTAATTTCAGTCTGTGTCAAGTCATTGTAGAACGCCTCCTTGGGAGGAAGTTGGGTCTCGTTAAATTTAGTTATGTCTGTCATGTAAGTGTATGGAAATACACCTTTTCGTAGTAGTAAGTCTGTGTTGGTCATACACTGCCCTAAAATTTTGAATTTGGAAGCCCCGTCAGAAACTAAGTTGGACACGAGTGTGTCCAAAGAGGCGTTTAGGAACTGTAAGGAATCCAGAAATCGTAAAGATTCAAGGGTGACTGAAATGTACCGCTCACTAGTTGTAGCGATACATGACAGTTTTTCTTTTTTGAATTTGCCTAGCCCTTGGATCAAGTGGTGGCAGTCATAACCTCTGAGGTTATGGAAAAAGACTGGAATGTGATTGGGAACTTTATAGTTTAAGTTACATGAATTGTGGGCGGGTCCCAAGAACTCACCCGTTAAATGATTATGATTAGCTACTTTGTCTCCGTGTAAAGGTTTTTGACAAAGGTGACAGGTGGTAGCATTTTGGAAAATAATTTTGTCTTGTGGAGTCATTTTAATAGGAATATTTTTATGAATAATTGGTAAGAGCTCTTTAGACTCTGCAATCAAACAATTTAGAAAAGTATCTACAACGTCGGGGCCGCTATAGACTTTGGGTTGTTTTACTGGTTTGCCATCACTGTCAATAATTAAATAGAAAAAACCAGAGGGGACGTGATGGGCAGTGTTGGTAGTGTGTGAAGTAGTAGGGTCGTTCAGTGCTGTGTCGATTGGAACGACAAAGGACTCAAAGTCACAGTATATTGTGAATGGGACTTTATGAGTTAGAGTGTAATTTTTAAATGACATGTATTTGTCGTCATCAGTAGGAAGTCTAGTCTTTTGTGCACCGTGTGGTGAACACAAAGGTAAGTGGTTAGTAAGTAAGTCTTTAGTCCAAAATCTGTGTAGGCAGTAGTCACAGTAGTATGAAGCTGGGTCGTGTTTGGTCAAGTGAGCTAAAAGTCGGGACATGTTTGTAATCAGACAGTAGTGGGAGGTGGTGTCAGTAGTCAGTAGTAACAAGTTTACGTGGTGAACTCTAAATTTTTCTTTTGTTATTCTTAGGGGGTAAATTTCGTCTTTTTCAAATCCAAATACATTTACAGAGATAGCAGGGTTCAATTTTTCAAATTTATCTAAATCGGTAATTTTGACAGGATAGCTAATCCCAGACATATTTAATTTATTTTCTAAGATTTCATAATAGCTTATTCGCCTATGTCGGTCTGGGTACAAATGGGCAAGTACAGAGTACAGGAAACATTTTTGATCGTCGTTCTTAATATTTATAATTCCATGCATAGAGTTTGAGATTTTTTTCGGGGTGGGTATGTAAGAAGAAGCGTACAAAGGTTGAAATTTAACAATGAACAAATCTAGACGTAACACGTTTTCAAGTACCCACCCACTACCCTGGCTAACCCACTTAGCCACGCTTTCTAAAATTTTGTCGGTAGCTTCAGAGTATTGAGTATCTAGAGAATCGGAAGGTAACAAAGGTCGGGTTTTACCGTGAAAGAATGGAGTTGTAGTCATTTCTTCGTTGTTTATTGTTTTGGTGAATTTAATTTGGACCGCGATGTACCATTTGACTCCCCCGAGCCTGTTTAGGTGTTTATTTATTTCGGACATAATTTTATTTTTATGTTCAGTAAGTACGTTAAGGAGATCGGAACCGGAAGTATCAAATTGACGGGAAATGGTGACTAGGTTATCGTTAATGGCAAAGGATTCCATGGTTAGGATACAATGAAATTTACTTTAAATTGATTATTAAATTAAAGTAAAAAAGCAAGGATATTCAAACGTTAGTCAATCAAATCAAACGTAAGGAATAGTTATATTGTATACGGGACTTAATCTCAGTATATCACTTTCGAAATACCGTACAGAGAACGGTGCTCAAAATATAAATTACAAGATAATTGTATTTAATATCGAGTAGGAGCAAAGTGAACACACGTCTGATCAGTACGAGCGCAAGAGCAGAAGTGAGAAGGATTACTTGTGTTGTTCAGTGAAGTAGGGATGGATGGGGGAGGGGAGGGGAGGTGGGAGGGGAGGGGAGGTGGGAGGGGAGGGGAGGTGGGAGGGGAGGGGGGGAGGGGGCAATCAGGTCACGCGCCTGTCCAGACATGAAAATCCGATTACGTCATCCGGTGTAGTACTGTTTTAATAAATGTTCAGAAGGAAACATATACAATATTAATTAATTGTACTATAATATACAACTCTTGTGATTTAAAAGACATTGTGCAAATAAAAGACAACGTACGGGATGTAAAATATTGCTTGTGGTAATGGAAGTGGTTTCGATAAGAAAAGTGCGCGAGAACTATTGGACTGCCAGTGCACCGAACAGAGGCAGTGAGATACGGTTTGTGAAATGGTAGTGAATTAGTCCTTGAGCGTCGCTATAGTACAAAGGAAGGAATTTTTGAGTATAAGAAGTGAAGGTGGGTGTGCTAGTTTCGTTATGTAGGGGGACTGATAGGTTCTGGATAGGAACGTGGATAGGAAGTGAGGTAAAGGGGGGGGGGAGTCCACAGAATTGATAATGAAAGTGACTGAAAGTAAGTAATGTAACTTAGGTACCATGTACACGCATGCAAAGGTGGACGAAAATAGGAAATTGTTATAGTACATGATGATAGTTAATGAAAGAAAACATATTATACTAAGATGTGAAGCTTGTGACCAATAACGGACCGATATAGCCCGGTCACCTGTAGACCTCGTAAGTACAGTTAAAGTAATTTAGGTTGGATAGTCCGGTAGGTATTAGGGCTCTAGGGTAAGAGTGTTCAGCTAGCGTATGACGTTTAGAGGATGCCAGGTGTGTTTGATACGAAGTTAACCGGAAGTAGATGGTAGTTTAAGGACCAAAAAGTTAACAGTGTATTAAATATATCTGTTCCTTAATTTTTAAATAAAACGTGTATTGTGGGTTGCCTAGAGTGTTAAGTATGTACCCAACCGTGATTAGATATTTTTAACGGAAGTATGTAGGTAACAATGTTTGTTAAAGGAAGCCGCAGATGAGTGGGAGTACCCGAACTTAAGAGCGCATGTTATATAAGAAAGCTAGGTTAACAGTGTATTTATTAAAAATTCAGAACAATTAAATTCAAAATTCATTTAAATAGGTAGGCTAACAGTGCGTGTGAGAAAAATTACTTGTAAAGTAGGGAGGGAGGGAGGCAACCAATCAGAGCGTAGCATTTGGGTCACACGCCTGTCCAGACATGAAAACCAGTCTGGCGCTCGGAGTCCTATACCCGAGTTTCGCAGCCGCTGTATGAGTGGTGACGTAACGCGCTTGTCCACCGAGCACAAGTCCCCGCACATGCGCGCCAGACCAGCAGCCGACGCGTATATCGTAGGCTAAGAGCGTACGAAGGTAGCCGACGGTAATAATCGAAGTTTAAAAGTGTATTTATTATAGTACATATATATATATAAAAGACTGCCATCTTTTTACATTTTATATAGTATAACGGGGAAAAGGATAGGAGTGTATTTTATATAGTATGATGTGGGAAAGACCGCCATCTTGAAAAAATTGCATTTTATATAGTGTAAACGAGGGAATTTGAGGGAAATGTGAGAAGGGGAATTACCACCAGGGACTTCCCTTCCGAAGGCGCCATGTTTCCGAATGGATGCGCTAAGTTTTGCCACCAGGTGCGCATTTGCACAGAGTAAAATCAACATTTGTTATAGTGCATATACGAAATATTGCATTTGTTATAGTGTATATATGAGTAGAGTAACAATGCGCATGCGCGCCCGACCAGCAGACGACGTGTACGAAGGTAGCCGACGGTAATAATCGAAGTTTAAAAGTGCATTTATTATAGTGTAAAGGTCGCCATCTTTTTACATTTTATATAGTATAACGGGGAAAAGATTAGGAGTGTATTTTATATAGTATAACAAGGGAAATGCCGCCATCTTGAAAAAATTTCATTTTATATAGTATGATGTGGGAATTTGGAGGGAAATTTAGGAATTTGAGGGATATTTAGGGAGGGAATTTTCCCACGGTGGGTTGGTAATATTATTTAATTAAAAAGTAGCGCCTTCATTTTCTGTGATACTACAGAGACCTGGATCTGGCTCTGCCAGTTATTGTCTACTTGTATACTCTAGTTATTGAGAAGTATGTATAGTTAATAACTAGGATTACTACTGCAATAATGTTGTATTCACGTGAATATTTAAATTTCCTACTATGTATACTCTAGTTAATGAGAAGTATGTATAGTTAATAACTAGGATTACTACTGCAATACTGTTGTATTCACGTGAATATTTAAATTTCCTACTATGTATACTCTAGTTAATGAGAAGTATGTATAGTTAATAACTGGGATTACTACTGCAATACTGTTGTATTCATGTGAATATTTAAATTTCCTACTATGTATACTCTAGTTAATGAGACGTATGTATAGTTAATAACTGGGATTACTACTGCAATACTGTTGTATTCATGTGAATATTTAAATTTCCTACTATGTATACTCTAGTTAATGAGAAGTATGTATAGTTAATAACTAGGATTACTACTGCAATAATGTTGTATTCACGTGAATATTTAAATTTCCTACTATGTATACTCTAGTTAATGAGAAGTATGTATAGTTAATAACTAGGATTACTACTGCAATACTGTTGTATTCACGTGAATATTTAAATTTCCTACTATGTATACTCTAGTTAATGAGAAGTATGTATAGTTAATAACTAGGATTACTACTGCAATACTGTTGTATTCATGTGAATATTTAAATTTCCTACTATGTATACTCTAGTTAATGAGACGTATGTATAGTTAATAACTAGGATTACTACTGCAATACTGTTGTATTCATGTGAATATTTAAATTTCCTACTATGTATACTCTAGTTAATGAGAAGTATGTATAGTTAATAACTAGGATTACTACTGCAATACTGTTGTATTCATGTGAATATTTAAATTTCCTACTATGTATACTCTAGTTAATGAGAAGTATGTATAGTTAATAACTGGGATTACTACTGCAATACTGTTGTATTCACGTGAATATTTAAATTTCCTACTATGTATACTCTAGTTAATGAGACGTATGTATAGTTAATAACTGGATTACTACTGCAATACTGTTGTATTCATGTGAATATTTAAATTTCCTACTATGTATACTCTAGTTAATGAGAAGTATGTAGAGTTAATAACTAGGATTACTACTGCAATACTGTTGTATTCATGTGAATATTTAAATTTCCTACTATGTATACTCTAGTTAATGAGAAGTATGTAGAGTTAATAACTGGATTACTACTGCAATAATGTTGTATTCACGTGAATATTTAAATTTCCTACTATGTATACTCTAGTTAATGAGAAGTATGTATAGTTAATAACTAGGATTACTACTGCAATACTGTTGTATTCACGTGAATATTTAAATTTCCTACTATGTATACTCTAGTTAATGAGACGTATGTATAGTTAATAACTGGGATTACTACTGCAATAATGTTGTATTCACGTGAATATTTAAATTTCCTACTATGTATACTCTAGTTAATGAGAAGTATGTATAGTTAATAACTAGGATTACTACTGCAATAATGTTGTATTCACGTGAATATTTAAATTTCCTACTATGTATACTCTAGTTAATGAGAAGTATGTATAGTTAATAACTAGGATTACTACTGCAATAATGTTGTATTCACGTGAATATTTAAATTTCCTACTATGTATACTCTAGTTAATGAGAAGTATGTATAGTTAATAACTAGGATTACTACTGCAATACTGTTGTATTCACGTGAATATTTAAATTTCCTACTATGTATACTCTAGTTAATGAGAAGTATGTATAGTTAATAACTAGGATTACTACTGCAATAATGTTGTATTCACGTGAATATTTAAATTTCCTACTATGTATACTCTAGTTAATGAGAAGTATGTATAGTTAATAACTAGGATTACTACTGCAATACTGTTGTATTCACGTGAATATTTAAATTTCCTACTATGTATACTCTAGTTAATGAGAAGTATGTATAGTTAATAACTAGGATTACTACTGCAATACTGTTGTATTCACGTGAATATTTAAATTTCCTACTATGTATACTCTAGTTAATGAGACGTATGTATAGTTAATAACTAGGATTACTACTGCAATACTGTTGTATTCATGTGAATATTTAAATTTCCTACTATGTATACTCTAGTTAATGAGACGTATGTATAGTTAATAACTAGGATTACTACTGCAATAATGTTGTATTCATGTGAATATTTAAATTTCCTACTATGTATACTCTAGTTAATGAGAAGTATGTATAGTTAATAACTAGGATTACTACTGCAATACTGTTGTATTCACGTGAATATTTAAATTTCCTACTATGTATACTCTAGTTAATGAGAAGTATGTATAGTTAATAACTGGGATTACTACTGCAATACTGTTGTATTCACGTGAATATTTAAATTTCCTACTATGTATACTCTAGTTAATGAGAAGTATGTATAGTTAATAACTGGGATTACTACTGCAATACTGTTGTATTCACGTGAATATTTAAATTTCCTACTATGTATACTCTAGTTAATGAGAAGTATGTATAGTTAATAACTAGGATTACTACTGCAATACTGTTGTATTCACGTGAATATTTAAATTTCCTACTATGTATACTCTAGTTAATGAGAAGTATGTATAGTTAATAACTGGGATTACTACTGCAATACTGTTGTATTCACGTGAATATTTAAATTTCCTACTATGTATACTCTAGTTAATGAGAAGTATGTATAGTTAATAACTAGGATTACTACTGCAATACTGTTGTATTCACGTGAATATTTAAATTTCCTACTATGTATACTCTAGTTAATGAGAAGTATGTAGAGTTAATAACTAGGATTACTACTGCAATACTGTTGTATTCATGTGAATATTTAAATTTCCTACTATGTATACTCTAGTTAATGAGAAGTATGTATAGTTAATAACTGGGATTACTACTGCAATACTGTTGTATTCACGTGAATATTTAAATTTCCTACTATGTATACTCTAGTTAATGAGAAGTATGTATAGTTAATAACTGGGATTACTACTGCAATAATGTTGTATTCACGTGAATATTTAAATTTCCTACTATGTATACTCTAGTTAATGAGACGTATGTATAGTTAATAACTGGGATTACTACTGCAATACTGTTGTATTCATGTGAATATTTAAATTTCCTACTATGTATACTCTAGTTAATGAGAAGTATGTAGAGTTAATAACTAGGATTACTACTGCAATAATGTTGTATTCATGTGAATATTTAAATTTCCTACTATGTATACTCTAGTTAATGAGACGTATGTATAGTTAATAACTAGGATTACTACTGCAATACTGTTGTATTCACGTGAATATTTAAATTTCCTACTATGTATACTCTAGTTAATGAGACGTATGTATAGTTAATAACTAGGATTACTACTGCAATAATGTTGTATTCACGTGAATATTTAAATTTCCTACTATGTATACTCTAGTTAATGAGACGTATGTATAGTTAATAACTAGGATTACTACTGCAATACTGTTGTATTCACGTGAATATTTAAATTTCCTACTATGTATACTCTAGTTAATGAGACGTATGTATAGTTAATAACTAAGATTACTACTGCAATACTGTTGTATTCACGTGAATATTTAAATTTTCTACTATGTATACTCTAGTTAATGAGACGTATGTATAGTTAATAACTAGGATTACTACTGCAATACTGTTGTATTCACGTGAATATTTAAATTTCCTACTATGTATACTCTAGTTAATGAGACGTATGTATAGTTAATAACTAGGATTACTACTGCAATACTGTTGTATTCACGTGAATATTTAAATTTTCTACTATGTATACTCTAGTTAATGATACGTATGTATAGTTAATAACTAGCATTACTACTGCAATACTGTTGTATTCATGTGAATATTTAAATTTCCTACTATGTTTACTCTAGTTAATTAGAAGTATGTATAGTTAATAACTAGGATTACTACTGCAATACTGTTGTATTCACGTGAATATTTAAATTTTCTACTATGTTTACTCTAGTTAATTAGAAGTATGTATAGTTAATAACTAGGATTACTACTGCAATACTGTTGTATTCATGTGAATATTTAAATTTCCTACTATGTTTACTCTAGTTAATTAGAAGGATGTATAGTTAATAACTAGGATTACTACTGCAATACTGTTGTATTCACGTGAATATTTAAATTTTCTACTATGTATACTCTAGTTAATGATACGTATGTATAGTTAATAAATAGGATTACTACTGCAATACTGTTGTATTCACGTGAATATTTAAATTTCCTACTATGTATACTCTAGTTAATGAGAAGTAGGTAGAGTTAATAACTGGGATTACTACTGCAATACTGTTGTATTCATGGGAATATTTAAATTTCCTACTATGTATACTCTAGTTAATGAGAAGTATGTATAGTTAATAACTGGGATTACTACTGCAATACTGTTGTATTCATGGGAATATTTAAATTTTCTACTATGTATACTCTAGTTAATGAGAAGTATGTAGAGTTAATAACTGGGATTACTACTGCAATACTGTTGTATTAATTTGAATATTTAAATTTCCTACTATGTATACTCTAGTTAATGAGAAGTATGTATAGTTAATAACTAGGATTACTACTGCAATACTGTTGTATTCATGTGAATATTTAAATTTCCTACTATGTATACTCTAGTTAATGAGAAGTATGTATAGTTAATAACTAGGATTACTACTGCAATACTGTTGTATTCACGTGAATATTTAAATTTCCTACTATGTATACTCTAGTTATTGAGAAGTATGTATAGTTAATAACTGGGATTACTACTGCAATACTGTTGTATTCACGTGAATATTTAAATTTCCTACTATGTTTACTCTAGTTAATTAGAAGGATGTATAGTTAATAACTAGGATTACTACTGCAATACTGTTGTATTCACGTGAATATTTAAATTTTCTACTATGTATACTCTAGTTAATGATACGTATGTATAGTTAATAACTAGGATTACTACTGCAATACTGTTGTAATCATGTGAATATTTAAATTTCCTACTATGTATACTCTAGTTAATGAGAAGTATGTATAGTTAATTTTACTTTTATTTAAAATATTGCGTTTCTGATAGCATCTGACTACCGAGTGGTCCTGTTTAAACCAAACATATTAATTTAAATTTCTTTCCTTCCTTCTAGGATTCCGTTTTACAAGATAAGACTGTTTTCTACTAAAAATCTGCACATTTTAAAACAGCTCTTAATTCACATTAATAAAGTTAATAATTTTAATACATTTAAATAATCTGGCGTAACTTGTACATTAAAGAGAACAATCGAATAAATGTTTAATTTGTTCAGTAAACAAGCGAAAATACATTGGTTCCTTGTTACAAATAAATTCTAAAGAATACATGCACAAAATTATATAAAAACTCAATTTTTATTGAAACAAACCTGATTTATAGTGTACTAACAACTATATTGTTCAAAGAACCATCTATATACTGAGGTAGATGTTATGTTATAAAAGGCAAAATAAAAACTAAAGGGCCTTAGAATAACTCTGGGTGCTACTCTAATGAAAGAATTACGGATACCCTCATTAACGATTAATCAATAATTAAAAGACATTAAGTGGTTGGTGTAAGTATGAATACACGTTGTTAACTGGACGCTGAGTATCTTGAATGTGAGTAGAAGAGTAAGTGTGACTTTCTGTGACTCTTCTACACTATATAGGGTGGTTATAACGTCCCTTCCTCCCACTTTTTTATACAATTTATATTTAAAGCTTTGTTCTATTGTTCATTATATGGTTAGATGCTCTGACTTTTGAAATATTGTGGTGTATTGGAACTAATCTGAGGTCCAAGATGCAGGAGTCAAGTTCCGAATTATTTATGAGAAATGATCATTTGACATGTCTATTAACATTGCATTTTCGCCCTGAAAACAGTGGTGTATTTAAAATTCAAAAGGGTTGTACCGTTTCCAAGATACAGTAGGTTAATGAAGATGTAGAAGTCGACCTAAACTTTTTAATGAGAAGTCATGCGACATGTCTATAAAAATTGCCTTTTCGTCCTGAAAACAATGGTGTATTTAAAATTCAAAGGCTTGTACCGTTTCCAGGATAGTTAATACTTCTGTAGGTCAATATTTTATGCCAACATAAAAAAATGTTGGATAATTGATATAATCAATAATATAAAGTGTTTTTACTTTATTAAAGTTACATTTGTAATAATTTTAAAAGTAATAACTTCTTTTAATTAGTTCTTCTATATTTAGGGTAATAATGTAAACAACAGGAACCCCCATAATAGAACCGTACATCACCATCAACTTTCACCTCACACTAAAAAAAGTTACTGTCGTTTTGTACTTTTATTGCACAACTGTTATCAGTAAAATGACGTGTTAAACAAAATATTGGGAACGTTACAACCTTTTTGAATTTTAAAACACCATTGTTTTCAGTATGAGAAGCTAATTTTAATAGGCATGTCAAATGTTTGCCTTCTCAATACAACTTTAGGCCGACTTCTACATCTTTAAGCTACTTATATTTGGGAAACGTTACAACCCTTTTTAATGTTAAATACACCATTGTTTTCAGGGTGAAAAGGCAATGTTAATAGACATGTCACATGACTGTCTTCTCATTACAACTTTAGGCCGATTTCTACATCTTTAAGCTACTTATATTTGGGAAACATTACAACCTTTTTGAATGTTAAATACATCATTGTTTTCAGGGTGAAAAGGCAATGTTAATAGACATGACATATGACTGTCTTCCAATAAAAAATTTGGAATGAGCGACGGCAGCGAATGCCCGATCTGCTTGGACAACAGTTAAGACATCAGTAAATGCAAGACCTGCGGCCACTTGACTCCTAGATCTTGGACCTCAGGTTATTCCCAATATTCCACAATTCTTCAAAAGTTAGAGTATCTACCTACTAACCCAAAAATCGATATACTTCATTTTGGGCGAGCCGGTGGTCGAGCGGTCTAAAGCGTCAGGACTTTGAGCTTGAGACTTATTTGGGTTAGAGATAGCGCTGGTTCGAATTCGGCCTTGACTGGCAGATTTATCAGTAATATTGACCTTCTACTGTACTGGTTCGCCCCCTTACAGTTAAATTAATTAGTTAATTAGTTAGTTAAGTTCCTCGCACAGATAATATAGTCTATGAGGAATGGGTAGAGTAAGGTTAAGAAGGAGGACGGCCTCTCCTTAAAAAAACAAACTACATATATATAAAATGATTAGAATAACTAAAAAAAACAAAAAAGTTAGAGGTAAATTGTAGAAAAGAATTGAGGGGAAGGGACTTTATAATCACCCTGTACTACACGGACAACAGAATTGGGGGGAAGGGACTTTATAATCACCCTGTACTACACGGACAACAGAATTGGGGGGAAGGGACTTTAGAATCACCCTGTACTACACGGACAACAGAATTGGGGGGAAGGGACTTTAGAATCACCCTGTACTACACGGACAACAGAATTGGGGGAAGGGACTTTATAATCACCCTGTACTACACGGACAACAGAATTGGGGGGAAGGGACTTTATAATCACCCTGTACTACACGGACAACAGAATTGGGGGGAAGGGACTTTAGAATCACCCTGTACTACACGGACAACAGAATTGGGGGGAAGGGACTTTATAATCACCCTGTACTACACGGACAACAGAATTGGGGGGAAGGGACTTTATAATCACCCTGTACTACACGGACAACAGAATTGGGGGGAAGGGACTTTATAATCACCCTGTACTACACGGACAACAGAATTGCTTCAATTATGAAGTATCCAAATATATTATATTTTTCAGATCATATCTTATTATAAAAGAAAGTTAAATTAGGTTACCAAATAATAGTTATTTAAAATGAATATTTCATAACACAGCAAAAACGTACCGTAAAGTTCCTTATTTTCGTGTAATACATAACGTTGCACTCCTCAATAAAGGGTTACGAATATAAAACACAGCTATCGTAATTAAAACCATTGTTAAGATATTTTGTTCCGCGTGCTAAGCGCCTGAGGGATATTAAAAAAACAAATCCTTGATTAGTAAAAAATCTTTAGACATGATAATGTTGTACAGTTAAACTACGTAATAAAGCGGCTGGCTAGCTGTAGAGAGGCTGCTTATGTTGTACAGTTAAACTTCGTAATAAAGCGGCTGGCTAGCTGTAGAGAGGCTGTTTATGTTGTACAGTTAAACTACGTAATAAAGCGGCTGGCTAGCTGTAGAGAAGCTGCTAATGTTGTACAGTTAAACTACGTAATAAAGCGGCTGGCTAGCTGTAGAGAGGCTGTTTATGTTGTACAGTTAAACTACGTAATAAAGCGGCTGGCTAGCTGTAAAGAGGCTGTTTATGTTGTACAGTTAAACTACGTAATAAAGCGGCTGGCTAGCTGTAAAGAGGCTATTTATGTTGTACAGTTAAACTACGTAATAAAGCGGCTGGCTAGCTGTAGAGAAGCTGCTAATGTTGTACAGTTAAACTTCGTAATAAAGCGGCTGGCTAGCTGTAGAGAGGCTGTTTATGTTGTACAGTTAAACTACGTAATAAAGCGGCTGGCTAGCTGTAGAGAAGCTGCTAATGTTGTACAGTTAAACTACGTAATAAAGCGGCTGGCTAGCTGTAAAGAGGCTGTTTATGTTGTACAGTTAAACTACGTAATAAAGCGGCTGGCTAGCTGTAAAGAGGCTGCTAATGTTGTACAGTTAAACTACGTAATAAAGGGGCTGGCTAGCTATAGAGAAGCTGCTAATGTTGTACAGTTAAACTACGTAATAAAGCGGCTGGCTAGCTGTAGAGAAGCTGCTAATGTTGTACAGTTAAACTTCGTAATAAAGCGGCTGGCTAGCTGTAGAGAGGCTGTTTATGTTGTACAGTTAAACTACGTAATAAAGCAGCTGGCTAGCTGTTGAGAAGCTGCTAATGTTGTACAGTTAAACTACGTATAAAGCGGCTGACTATCTGTAAAGAGGCTGCTAATTTTGTACAATTAAACTACGTAATAAAGCGGCTGGCTAGCTGTAGAGAAGCTGCTAATGTTGTACAGCTAAACTACGTAATAAAGCGGCTGGCTAGCTGTAGAGATGCTGCTAATGTTGTACAGTTAAACTACGTAATAAAGCAGCTGGCTAGCTGTTGAGAAGCTGCTAATGTTGTACAGTTAAACTACGTATAAAGCGGCTGACTATCTGTAGAGAGGCTGCTAATTTTGTACAATTAAACTTCGTAATAAAGCAGCTGGCTAGCTGTAGAGAGGCTGAAGAACAATGTGCACTTGTGCTGCTTTCTGGCGCTAATAAAATACTTACAACACAATTGATTTTAATTAATTGTAACGTACAATTGCGTACCATGTAAACTAAAAACATCGTGACTTTCTTATACACAAATCCAGTCAATCACCCCTATCCACTGACAGAGTGTCCTTCACGGAGGGAGTGTCTCGCTTTATTCCGAGAGGTTTTAATCGGAATAAAGTGAGCTGCTAGTCAGCACAACCCCTCTATATATGTTTTAATGTCTTATCTTCCAAATGTAAGCCGTTCGTCACTGAGAGGTTTGGTCAACATCGGTTATTTGCCTGCAAAATCTAAACTTTTTCTTATAAACTTGGGGCGTCCTAAAATTATGATTTTGTTACAAGATAGTATGAGGGATAACCAACAGTGTTTTAGTGGCAATCCGGCCAGTGTAGTTTGGGTAGCATACTTGATCAACTTGAGTAGCAACTGTGATCATCTTGGGTAGCAACCGTTATCAGTTTGAGTTGCATCCGTGATCAGCTTGGGTAGCTACGTGAACAACTTTGGTTAGGTTATAATATTTATCGATTCAGCTCTAAATCAGTCCTGTTAAAAAAAACCTCTTCGGGCATTTAACCGATTTTGACCAAGGTTTTTACCTGTATTTAGCAACGCCCAAGTTTTGTTGGTAAACCAAGTCTTTGGCTATTCTCTACAAATGCCCATCATATTTGTACACCCGGCACTCCTGTTAAGAAAGTATTTAGCGAGAAGTTAATTCATCTTGTAATGTTGCGATAAATTAATTTGAATCGCTTATGCAAAGCTCAGCAAAGTTGGATTTGATTACTTGTAATCCATTCGGTATTCAATCTTATACATACATACAGCGTTTGACTATTTACCCATTTGTATTTTCAAATTGAATTGAACAATTCTTCTTTTACTATAGGCAAACTACAATATATAACATATAATTTCTTAAAATAATACAATTTTATTGAAATAATGAAGTATATAATTTCATTATTCCGGAGGTGTTTGGCACTAACTATAACATGAAGGCGCCATATTTATGTACACCTTTAATGATAGTCAGTTTACGCAAATGGCACTATCCATTACAGTATGATATCCAGTAGGTAGGCGTCACTGAGTTTTAGAAGAACGTTAATTTTATTGCTGTAAAAGGATTTGTCGATACCTACCGGATTCTGACTAGACAGATATATTTTACAACCGATCACATGATTATTTTATTTATAAACCTGAGGACTAGTAAGGGTATATGGAAGGTTTGAGAGTGAATCACGTTTGATAATGTCACATCTTAGAACTCTCACCTTCTTGTGACCGTCATAGTTAAATGTTATTCAATATACAACCACGCGCAAAACAATAAACACGGTTCGCTTCGTTTCAGCCACCTAAGGGAAGTGATAACGACATTTCTGAGTCTCCACGGGACTGACTAATCTGAAAATGTATCCTTATGCAATGATATACTAAGGACGCTCGGATATTATGAATACAGTTCTGTATCTATGTGAAAAATAATCACCCAAAGAGATGGAGCTACCTCCCCAGCAGAGCTTACATTGCAGATATTGATTTCCCCTCACACCCCTCTCAGGCCTCTCGCAGTCCCCACCCACAATATGATCCACCTCTCAATCGGCTCAACCCTCTCTCCCGGCTCTGGTCCCGGTCCCCGTCTCGGGTTTCACTGTCCCGTCCCACCCCGCAACAACAAAGCTTCGCCCCACTCAATGGTACGGTTGACGCTTTACATTTCGTTTTAATTGCGAACATATAAATGAGATTCTTCTTTGGAATTTCTTTCACCGATATTTAAATCTGCATTCTGTTGGAGATTCACAAGGTGAAACGCGTCAGTCAGAAAACAACGTTGAACATTAACGGACTCTTAAATCTAACGGATGTATGATTCGTATTCAGAAAACACTGCCACGTTGTCTACTAAAATGTTAAATGACTAAGGGCTTCAGCACTTAATAATTTATGCAAACTAATTTACGGTGTTTTTGTAATGCAATACTATTTCCATAATAATTGATGCAACCTAATAAAGGGCGTTTTTTATGCAATCCTATTTACAAGTACAGAAAATGAGGGTTTAAGATAGTTAAAAGTTCAAAGGTTGATAGCCCTGGTTCTTCTTTTTCCTCGGCTATCAGCTGATTTAGGTTACACATTGGCATTGTTGTTCACTTCATTAGGGTTTCGTGCAATGTTGTGGTTAGAAACATGGTTTTGAGCAAATTTTGAAAAAGGTGTCCAGAAATTTACTAGAGAGGGCAGAACATTGTATAAATGCTAATTCTGGATTATTTGAACACCAAACCTAAACAATAATAACAAAAATATCATTAAAATAGTGTAAATAGTAGTCATAAATGTTAATAATAATAACATGTGTTATAGATATATGTTTTGTTTGTCATTTTTATTTCAAATCATGGGTTGCAAGAAACATCCTGTATAATACCATAATGGCCACCCAAACAAGTGTAAACGTATTCAATTAACGTGTTTTAACATAATGCCAAGAAATGTGACGAATTTAAAATTTGAGGCTTAGTGTCATGTTGATATTCAATTTTAAAGGTTCACAACGATTTGGCACTTTCGGTTCCATTACAAAAATATCAATCGCACTAAAGAGGATTGTATGGGTGGGTGGGTCAATACCACTGGACGTGTATGAGTGGGTGGTTCAATACCACTGGACGTGTATGGGTGGGAGGGTCAATACCACTGGACGTGTATGATAGGGTGGGTCAATACCACTGGACATGTCTGGATGGGTGGGTCAGTACCACTGGACGTCTATGGGTAGGTGGGTCAATGCCACTGGACGTGTATGAGTGGGTGGTTCAATACCACTGGACGTGTATGGGTGGGAGGGTCAATACCACTGGACGTGTATAAGTGGGTGGGTCAATACCACTGGACATGTCTGGATGGGTGGGTCAGTACCACTGGACGTCTATGGGTAGGTGGGACAATGCCACTGGACGTGTATGAGTGGGTGGTTCAATACCACTGGACGTGTATGGTGGGTAGGTCAATACCACTGGACGTGTATCGGTGGGTGGGTCAATACCACTGGACTTGTATGGGTGGGTAGGTCAATCAATACCACTGGACGTGTATGAGTGGGTGGTTCAATACCACTGGACGTGGATGGGTGGGTGGGTCAATACCACTGGACGTGTATGAGTGGGTGGTTCAATACCACTGGACGTGTATGGGTGGGAGGGTCAATACCACTGGACGTGTATGAGTGGGTGGGTCAATACCACTGGACGTGTATCGGTGGGTGGGTCAATACCACTGGACTTGTATGGGTGGGTAGGTCAATCAATACCACTGGACGTGTATGAGTGGGTGGTTCAATACCACTGGACGTGGATGGGTGGGTGGGTCAATACCACTGGACGTGTATGAGTGGGTGGTTCAATACCACTGGACGTGTATGAGTGGGTGGGTCAATACCACTGGACGTGTATGGGTGGGTGGGTCAATACCACTGGACGTGTATGAGTGGGTGGGTCAATACCACTGGTCGTGTATGGGTGGGTGGGTCAATACCACTGGACGTGTATGAGTGGGTGGTTCAATACCACTGGACGTGTATGGGTGGGAGGGTCAATACCACTGGACGTGTATGAGTGGGTGGGTCAATACCACTGGACATGTCTTGATGGGTGGGTCAGTAACACTGGACGTGTATGGGTAGGTGGGTCAATACCACTGGACGTGTATGGGTGGGTAGGTCAATCAATACCACTGGACGTGTATGAGTGGGTAGTTCAATACCACTGGACGTGTATGGGTGGGTGGGTCAATACCACTGGACGTGTATGGGTGGGTAGTTCAATACCACTGGACGTGTATGGGTGGGAGGGTCAATACCACTGGACGTGTATGAGTGGGTGGGTCAATATACCACTGGACATGTCTGGATGGGTGGGTCAGTACCACTGGACGTCTATGGGTAGGTGGGTCAATGCTACTGGACGTGTATGAGTAGGTGGTTTAATACCACTGGACGTGTATGGGTGGGTGGGTCAATACCACTGAACGTGTATGGGTGGGTGGGTCAATACCACTGGACGTGTATGGGTGGGTAGGTCAATCAATACCACTGGACGTGTATGAGTGGGTTGTTCAATACCACTGGACGTGGATGGGTGGGTGGGTCAATACCACTGGACGTGTATGAGTGGGTGGTTCAATACCACTGGACGTGTATGAGTGGGTGGTTCAATACCACTGGACGTGTATGGGTGGGAGGGTCAATACCACTGGACGTGTATGAGTGGGTGGGTCAATGCCACTGGACGTGTATGAGTGGATGGTTCAGTACCACTGGACGTGTATGGTGGGTAGGTCAATACCACTGGACGTGTATGGGTGGGTGGGTCAATACCACTGGACGTGTATGGGTGGGTAGGTCAATCAATACCACTGGACGTGTATGAGTGTGTGGTTCAATACCACTGGACGTGGATGGGTGGGTGGGTCAATACCACTGGACGTGTATGAGTGGGTGGGTCAGTACCACTGGACGTGTATGGGTGGGTGGGTCAATACCAGCGAATCACAGCGAACACTCCCCTTTTTTAAGCTTAGACACTTCTCAGGTCAAGGGAAACTAGCTGAGTGGGGGGAAAAGGACACCTCAAAATTGCGCATCTCAACATGAGGTCTCTCCAAACGGGGTTTGAAGAAATGAGCCTCATTTTGCGTGATTTTGTTTTCGACATATTTGCAGTGTCCGAAACGTGGCTTCAGCCCACAACTCCCTGCCACTATTACTCAATGCCAGGGTACACAATGTTGAGAAATGATCGCCCTGTCACACATGGCCGTGGCGTTGTCCTGTATATTAGGGAAGGCATTCCCTATCAATAGTACCTTCTCAATGATCATGTTCACCCTGGTATTGAAACGCTTTGTGCTATTTTAAAAGTAAAAAAACAGACCCTGGGACTGCGAGTTGTATACAGGCCTCCTTCTGTTGGGTACGCCTCTCTTTCAGCATTATTTCATTATCTCTTTGTAAACCTGGTGGTTGAGGTGAACTCAGTCATCTGCTTCGGTGATATTAACATTGATATGATGTCGAAGATTCCCAACGAATCAAAATTTTACGCCACCTTTTGAAAGAATCAAATGCATTTAACTAATAAATGAGCCAACGAGAGTCACTGCAACTTCGGCTACCTTGTTAGATCTTAACACCTCAAGTATTTTGGACCATCGAGGAGTGAAGATTACGGACCACAAGCTAATTTACTGCAGCATTTCTTGTGCAAGAGATACAAATGAACATAATTTATTACTTACAGAGATTTCTCACATTTTGATGTTGAAGCAGCTGTTGCAAAGTTTGCTCATGTTCACTAGGCACAAATAGAACACATGAATTACATAGATGAAATGGAAAGTTTTGTCAGCACTGAAATAAAAAATGTTTTTGATGAATTTGCCTCATTAGTTTGCAAAAGAGTCACAAGAAAGAGAGCCCCATGGAAAAATCAACTGATAAATGAAAAGATTAAATTGAAACACAAGCTAAGAAAGACATTTTGGAAATCCAGGGACTGTAAAGGTTGGGACAAATACAAGATAATCATGAATTGAAATAAACTCTCTGATGTGGCAAACCAAGGAAAACTATTTCACAAAGAAGCTTGGCTCCAATAAAAATTCAAAGGAGATGTGGGATTGATTAAAGCAGTGCGAAGATTTAAATGAGAAAGAGAATATAAGCATACCACAACATCTAAATGTTGATGCCATAAACAGGTACTTTGTTGACATGGGGAATGATTGCTAAGAGAGCAAAGAATTAATAGATCATTTTCAAGAAACTAGAAGGAACGCAAGCAGAAGTCATTTCACTTTTTATCGGGTGACAGGAGAAAACGTAAAATCTGCAATGAATGAAATTAAAAGCAGAGCAGTTGGCAGTGACGGTCTTTCTATTGAGATGCTCAAAGCTGTGAGTCCGTATGCGTTAAAAGCTTTTACATACCTAATGAATAAGTCATTAGAAATGGGACAGTTTCCCAAAACATGGAAAATAAATCAAGGTCATCCTCTACCAAAAGTCAACGCCCCTAAAAATGTCCAACAGCTGAGACCTATCTCGATTATACCAGCCATTTCTAAAGTTCTTGAAAAGCTAGTGTTGCGCCAAATAATTCATTTTATGAATGAAGAAGAAATTATACCGAATCTTCAATCTCGATTTAGAAAAAAATCACAGTACCTGCACAGCCCTGGTATATTTATTTAGTGACCTCATAGATGGAAAAGATACAGGCTTGTATAGCTCATTGATTATGTTAGACTATTCGCAGGCCTTTGATTCAATCAGTCATGAGCTTCTATTAACAAAGATGAAATTTTATGGCTTTGACAGAAGATCAATCGAGTGGGTCAAATCATACTTGAAAGACAGAACCCAGGTTACCAAAGTAGGGAGTGAAACTTCTTCTGCGCTGATCAGGAACAGAGGTGTGCCCCAAGGTAGTTGTATTGGACCTGTGCTGTTCAATCTGTACACGTCTGACCTCCCCAGTTGTGTGCAGTACTGTACAGTCCACCAGTATACGGATAATTGCCGAATTCACTTGTCCTATCTTCCTTCATCAGCCAAAGAGACGATTACCCTAATCAATGCTGACCTTGAATCCATTTCAATATGGTCAAGAATCAAGAATCATTTATTTGTCATTAACAATACAATACATTGACAACTGTCAAAATTAAGCTACAGTCAAGAGGGTTGACCTATAGAAAAGTCAGTAAAATAACATTACAATACAATTAAGAAAAGCTCAATATGGATTAGGACAGTCATGGATTACAATAAATACATAAATACAGACGGGAGATACATAAGCAAACATAAATAACATACAATAAAACAATTCACTAAACAATAACAGTAAATAAATAAAATAAATTAAATTAGCTAGGAAATTACTAAGTAGGCTGCTGTGTTGGATCAGAGTCACATGAATATAACATTTTCAAGAAGTAAAAACTCCTCAACAGCCGGAAACGGGCTTAAACTTAATATAGGCAAGTGCATTATCCTTCATCTAGCTCCGCAAGATTGTGTGCAGACTCTGGGGGGACAAGGTGTGGGTGTCATGCTCGGTGGGGAGAGACTGGCAGTCTGTGACACAGTCAAGACTCTCGGTGTCATGTTAGACGGTGGACTCTCGTTTACGGACCATGTCACTCACACTATCCAGCGAAACATTGGCAGGCTGAGGGGTCCCTCTAGATTCAAAAATATACTACCAGGCTCTGTAAAGCTCAGTCTCATGCAGTCTTTGGTTTTGTCAGTATTTCACTACTGTTACCCTGCGTACGGCAACAGTATCTCGAAGGAGGACGCTCAAAGAATACAAATTGTACAGAACGCAGCGATCCGTTTTGTATGTTCCCTAAGGCGTTTAGATCATGTGTCCTCCTATCGGGATGAGTTGGGGATGTTACCCATGGATTCCGTTTGCAGGGTATTGACCAACTGCATGTCACACAAATACTGTGGCCTCAGAGAGCCACAGTATTTGTGTGACAGGTTGTTGCCTAGAGACCAGGTCTCCCAGCGCAGCACCCGCTATGACAACCAGCTTCATTTCCGAAGGGTCAGACTTGAGTTGGGGAGGAAAAGTTATTCATATTTTGGACCAAAATTGTTCAATGACCTCCCTAAAAACCTAAAAATTCTGTCTAGTCTTAGTCTTAAGCTTAATTTGAAAAAGATCTTTGGGACAAATAGTTAAATTTCGTTAGATGTTTGTTTGCTAGATATATTAATTTTTTGTTTTAGTTAATCTTAGAAATACTACTGACATTGAGTTGTTTTTTAAACCAGTGTAAACTGAAATCCGCTCGCAATAAAAGGCACTTTTTATTTATTATTTATTTACCATTGGACGTGTATGGGTGAGTGGGTCAATACCACTGGACGTGTATGGGTGGGTGGGTCAATACCACTGGACGTGTATGGGTGGGTGGGTCAATACCACTGGACGTGTATGGGTGGGTGGGTCAATACCACTGGACGTGTATGAGTGGGTGGGTCAATACCACTGTTCGTGTATGGGTGGATGCTCAATACCATTGTACGTGGTTTGGTGGCTCATAACCACTGTACATGAATGGGTGGGTGGTTGTAATTGTATTGTAATGCATTGAATACGTTGTCAAACCGCGTGCAATATTACGTAGCTGTGCCAACCAGAAACGTGTCTCATAATCTTAACCAAACTAAACTCTATATCTGTATAGGTCCGTGTAAAATCAAGAAATGAAGTACATGTTTAACTAAATAGATTGCTTCTCGTAACCTGTCGTCAGGTTAATAGTGCATTACAGTACAAATTACAGTAGAACCTCGCTTAACCGACGTATACGGGCCGTGATGATTCCGGATTAGGGAATTGCAATAAAAACGCTAATTTTTGTATAACTAAGTCCTTTGATGCATTTTACTAAGAATTAACACTTAAGTACTATTTAAACAATCATTACTTGGGGTTATAGAACACAAAATAAATCTGAACGTAAGGTCAGACAGCAAGCAACAAAATTACTGTATCTGCTCATTCAAAAATACAGTAGCTGACCAGTTACTTATTGCTGTATTGCATTGTTACATAATTCACGTAATACAGTACATGTACTATAGTACACAATCAAATTCAGTCAAAAATTAACCGATTTTCGTTGTATAAAAGTCAGTTCCGGTCCCGACTATTTCGGAAAATTAGACCTTTTTTTATGGCGATTTCGGGATGGGTTTGTCGGTTGAAACGGAATGTCGAATAACAGCATTTCGGATAACGAGGCTCTACTGTACCTCCAGTAGCAGACACAGAATAATGTAAGAATACACATTGTACCTTCAAGAGAAATAGGTTTACTAATCGTTTACAGTACACTACAAATATGATGGGTTAGAAAGAGAAAAAGTTCTGTTATTTAGATATTGCCTAGCATTAAAGTGAATGTTTTAGCGAAGTGTCCGGGATAATTTCACACTAGTTTAATGGATCCTTGCATGGATGAAAGGAAAATATCTTCATGAATATAAACATATCTTATAAAGACTTCTTCAAGTAACACTCCAAACAGATTGCTATGCTAGATAATTCCACTTTGTCTAAACTAATAGATATATTTCTAAATATGAAATGTCATCATATATTATAAAACAACTGCTAGTATTAGGGTCGACGAGACCTTTACGGTACTCTTCCTTGTAGGTGTTGTAGAACCCTGGTCACACGTTCCGGCAGCCAAATTGACTCGAGTACACGCTTCCTGAAATGTATCGGTCATCTTGACAGGTGCATTGCTCTGGATAATGCCACCAAACATTTATCAAAGAATGTCAGCATTCACCTCCGAGGCTGGTCTACAAGCTACACATCCGGGTTCTTTTGTTTTTAGATTGAAGCTGGTTAAGGTGAATCGTAGGTGGTCGGTGTCTGAGGCGGCTTCTTTCATTTTATCAACCACCTGTTTGAGCCCTCGTCTGACCAAATCTAATTCATCAACTCGAGCTGGAGGTGTGTTAAACTTAATTGAAGTCTTTGAAACATGCAGTCTAAATATCTTGACACACGTCTCACTAGAATCTAATTCATATATTATGGATGAATCATCATCATTATTATCATTATCATCGTCATCGACAAAGTCATTATAATTTCCACGCCCCTCGTCTTCAATACGCTATATCTTCATGTTATCACTACTATTCTAGTTCTCCTCCTGTCCTATTACTTGGTTTATCATTATGTTTTCCATGTCCTGCAAAACAATAAAAAACGACTAAGTAGTATATATCCGATAGAAAGTAATTTCTGATAACCTATTCTTACCTTTTAGTTCTGAAGTTTAAAAATACAGTTTGAATCAGAGATTGTATTAAATAAATTGAAATTTAATAGAAATAATACTGGTTTAGATTACCTTTTACTGTCGTAACAGTTCTTCAATTACATTACTGCTATATACATTTCAAAGCATGTAAAGCTTGTTTTAATGTTTTATAATTTTAGTGTTTAATGTTTTAAACAGTAACGTTTTTGGAAGCCTGATGAAGAAGCTTTAATGCTTTGAAATGTACATAGCAGTAATGTAATTGAAGAACTGTTAAGACAGAAAAAGGTAATCTAAACCAGTATTATTTCTATAATATAACAGTTCTAGAGGCTAATAAAACAAAATTAGTGAAATTTGATAGAATAAATACATAAAATAAATATAATAAATTATCTAATAATGTTGTAGACACTGGGATTAAGCACTGAGAATGCATTTCAAAATTGTTTAGCTTAGTAGCTGAAAGTTTAAGTAACGCTAAATATCTAAGCAGCCTCTTCTTAAACATGTAGAAAGCTTTGACACAGTTAACTATGAAATTCTTTTTTAAAAAAACTTTATGACTGGGATTCGTGGTCTCGCGTACAATTTGTTTGCCATTTACTTGAATAAGAGGCAACAGTGTGTTAAACAGTCATATTGGATTAATAGTTACTGTGTTATTTAGTCAGATTGGTGAAATAGAACATGGCGTACCACAAGGATCAGTATTAGGGGCAATCTTATTCATTGTTTATGAAATCATTTATGTAAAGCTAATTTAAATAGTCAAATCACTGCGTTTTATAACAATACAGTTCTTTTGTATATCAATCCGTCTGAAGAAGGCTTATAATAAAAGAGGAATGCTAATTTAGAGTCACTCAAATTATGGTTTACTAAAAATAAATTATCTCTAAATATTGAAAATACGTGTCGTGTAACTTTTCGTCTAAGGGGAGAGGTAAAGATGAGAAAGAATGTCTTTTACAAGTGTGTCAATTGCCTAACTAACAACACAGAGTATTGTTTTTATATAGTTATACATTGGATAAATAATGGAACATGTATATATTGCTATCGCATAAGAAAACGATAAAATATTTAGGAGGGTAACTAACTGGAAGGGTCACTAAATTAATCTTAAAGGGAAGCTTTTGTCGACAATTCGGTCCTTCTATTTCCAGCGGGAGGTATGTCCGCCTGCAACAATGGGAACATTATATTTTGCTCTTGTACAAAGCAAGTTGGAAGATTGGGTTATATGTTAGGGTTGAACCTACAAAACGTTTAAAATCAATTGAAACATTACAAAAGTGGACTTGCGGCTAATTATAAGAACAAGTTTAAGAGAACCGTCAAGTCCTCGTTCCGTCCAACTTAAAATATTACCTTTAACATATATATTTTATATAGATTAGTTAAGTTTTTTTTTTTACGAGAAGTGATCTCTTTCCTAATTTTGTAAATACATAGAGGGCTGAGGGATCTTTTCCGTTAATTAACTAACATAAACATAACTTAGGTTAACCAAACCAATCATAACATAACTAAACCTAAGATAACCTAACTAAACCTAACATAACCTAACTAAACGTAACATAACATAACCTACCTAAAACTAATATAACCTAACCAAACCAATCATAACATAATTAAACCTAAGATAACCTAACTAAACCTAACATAATCTAACCAAACCTAACATAACGTAACATTAACAAAATTAATATAACATAACCTAACCAAAGTAGCGGTAGTGAATTAACGGAAAAGGTCCGTGCTGAGAAGTGAGGGTAACTTTCGAGTCCCAAAGTCAAAGACTACTTTTTATAGGAATGCTCTCAATTACCTAGCCCCTAAACTCTATAATTTAATTACAAAGCATATTAAATGTTTAAACATATATAAATAGATTTCTATTAGTATTGAGAGAGTGGTTCTTATACCATGATAATATACAAGGCCTTTTAAGGTGGTGCAATCGGTTTTTGGTGAGTTAATTATTTCCCAATTTTATAATAAAAATTAGTTAATGTACCTTACATTAGGACAGGAAAAATATATAAAAAATTTTTTAACCACTACATTAGAACTTGTGGCCTTATGAAGTGGTGAATTTAGCTGACTTTAAATCAAGTATAAGACGAAACCGTTCAAAGTACAAGTTTAATTTTTATGTATACGTTTTTTACACTTAACTGAAGGGTAAAAAAGCTTACAAATTGCTCATTTAAAAAATGTAACAATATTTATAATTTTATAAGTATAAATTGGCCTTTTTTACATTAAAATTATAAATATTTCTACATTTAAAAAATGTAAAACACCTTAATCCCTTCAGTTATGCGTAAAAAATTTAGTTATTCAAAATTAAATTTGTACTTTGAACGGGTTTGTCTTTTAGTTCATTTCAGTAAGCTGAATTCACCACTTCATAAGGCCACAAGTTCTAATATAGTAATTAAAAATTGTGTGTAGTAGTTTTCCTGTCTCAAGGGAAGGTATAATAAATATTTTGATTGTAAAATTGGGAAATAAATAACTCATCGTAAATTTTCTTTTATTATATATTTTAGGTTATGTTAGAAAAATTGGGGAAAGGAAAATAAATATTTGTTTACATTTAGTATTCATGCAAATAAAAATTATAAAGTGTAGTTTTATTTAGCATAAAATTTTTTACGTTTTGTATAAAGAAAACGAAAAATTTAAATTTATTCTGTTAGTCTGTCACCTATTGAATTAATATTGGTTTTTTAATTAACCTATGATGGAATCCCTGAACAGACACTTTGCCTTAGGGCCCCCTATTATTTTTCTTTATTATCATTATTTTTACCATATGTGTGTGTAGAGAAAGATTTGGAATATTATATATTACATATACTATATCTTTGTAATTGTATTTTATATAATTTTATAATGAGGGAGACAAAGGTAGTTGGACATTTGCCATCATTACGTGAAAATTACCAATCACGACGTTTCGATTTGGTAAAACCCAAACCTTGTTCAAGTGCTAAAAACTAAATTACATCTACACAAACATGTTATAAAACTACGTTCTTAAACTAATCTACTTTAATAATTATCTACATTTCAACCTAGATCATAGATTGAGGTACAACAAAATGAACTTCTACTAAATATAAAAATGTTAACAGAGTTAAATTAATATCGTTGATATCGTGACCTTGACAGCGCCTAATTGGTTACATTAATTTAACTCTGTTAACATTTTTATATTTAGCAGAAGTTCATTTTGTTGTACCCCATACTATGCTCTAGGTTAAAATAAAGATAATTATTAAAGTAGATTAGTTTAAGAACGTAGTTTTATAACATGTTTGTGTACATGTACTTTAGTTTTTAGCACTTGAAAAAGGTTTGGGTTTTACCAAATCGAAACGTCGTGATTGGTAATTTTCACTTAATGATGGCAAATGTCCAACTACCTTTGTCTCCCTCATCTGATACTCTATCATTAACAAATTTCAAAAATAATTTTCTGATTGTATAAAATGTGCTGTATTTTTTATTGTAATGATGGAGGACAATAAACTATTTTATTATTATTATTACTATCAAGTCAAATTTACTTCCTTAGCTCCCGGCGCTGTAAAATATAGCTCTAATTATAATTACAATAAAATTATGCTATACATGAGATAAGTCCTAAATAATATAATAGGTCATTTATAGAACATGTTAAATACAAATTTTTCAAAGGTTTATGCATAAATTGCTATCTAATACGATTTGCATCCTTTGTTCTGTCTGGTATTATTAAAAATTAAATTATCCAATATAAAACTTTCTACTGTAGGCCTAAATACATTTTATAAATGTTAACATTACTCCTACAGAAAATCTGAAATTTCATCAATTTGTTAATAATTAGATTGACTTAAAACTACTAGTTTTAGTGGTAAATAATCTTTGAATTTTTCTCCACCCCCCACTTGATTGGTTAACCCCCTCCTATTAGTTGGGGGGGGGGCTGCGTCATGAGCCTTGGGGGAATGGGCACCCTTTTTCAACCATCACTGTTCCTAGCTTTCCAAGAATGTGGACACACCATACATTGTTCATGCTGTGAATGCTTTTAATTCTAACAATACAATATACCTCAATTTTTATTATTATATTGGTTTAGTATATTTTTAGACCTCATTTCAAAGAAGAATGTAATACCATATGCGAGGACCATTTGCTCGTTTACAGGCATAACAGTTAAATAGTTAAAAATCGTTTTATTTTACCAAGTGAAGTTAGGGCTAAGAAGCCCTCTCTAACACTTAACCTGGGGACCAACGGCTTAATAGTGACTTCCGAAAAACAACCAGTGATCGGGTAGGTAGGCTGTGTGCAAGGACGGGATCGCTCAGACGGTCACCTATCCCAGGGACAGCTACCTCGATGTTGCTTGATTCCGTTATCTTACGATGATGTCGGGACCCTTCAGTCAACGCCAATAAGAGTCACTAGGTATAAAATGGACGTTGTTAAGAATTATTTATTTTCTAAAAATATCTGAGGTAGTAGTAAAAAGATAAAACATTTCCTAGAGAAGATCTGGAAATACGAAAGCTAAAAAAAGAAGTAGCATACGCTCAGAGTACGTTCTACATAATTATTAGACATCTGTCATGTTGGACATAAACTTACAAAAATTATGACACCTATTTTACATGATGGCTTAGCTCTCCACATGTACAACAGGTAAATGCCAAGAAAAATGCATGAGCTCAAAACGAAAAATAAGGTTTCTTAACTAATTTTGTCAAAGAAAGAGACGGTACTAGAAGACATGCCACCACCGATCAGAATTGAGTACAGATGAGATATTGGAATTTTCCATAAGCTGAAAATAGAGCTGAGATAAATATGAGCGAGATAAAATAAAGCTCTTTAAAAATATTTGTTATGCTCTAGCACCACCAAAAACAGCATCTGTTAACAGTTGACGTTACTGGACTAACATTGGAGATTACAAGAGCAATTTTGCACTTCGATCTTAAACGTAATACAGTGTAGTGAAAAGGTTAAATTAGTCTGCAATCGTGCCAATTTGGAGTGTCTCCACAAACACTGTATCTGTTCGACATCAATTCTGATCTTGCTCAACCGTTGGCATTGATTGGACAGCTGAGGGACCACCTCCTTGGTCACCACATATCTTCTCTCACCACATAATCTATTGTTTATTTACAACAATGAGTCAAACTTTGGAAGTTTCCAAATATTTAACTAGCCCAGTATGGATTAAACTGAGAATTACTAAATTTCAAAAGTACATCAGGTTTGTTTAACATTCAAAACCATTATATATCAATAATTTCCTAAACTTCTCTGAATAAGTACGAAAAATAAATTCTCTTTTATCAGTCACAGGAGATGTTTTAATATTATTCAAGGAAACCGTCTCAACATATTTTGGAAAAGAGAATTGCACAGACAAGCACATTTTTCTATTTTATTCAAACTAGGCAACTGCAACTATCTCACATAAATTATCTATTGTAATGGCCTTCATCAACGCCTCATACCAAATTTTATTGTTCTTAGGCTCCCTTTAGAATATATGATAAGGTGTTAATTCAGTTATAATAATTTATTGAGATTGTTTTACGATGAAAACTGCGGTCTTAAAATAGCTTACTTGTAAGCGTTTTTGTATTCATTGTACTTTCATTCTACCCCTGACCATATTTTGAAGTTCCTTAACAGAGTCTGCTTGTTATGTGATCTGAACATATTACCTAATGTCAGATTAACCCAAAGGTACATATTTGTTATTATTTTGTGTTTGATATTATACCTGTCTTTAGTTTCAGCATAATCACTTTATTTAAACATTGCATCCTTAAGGTTGAGTGGAAAAGAGGACATAATATTTCTAACTTCACCTTTCAATAAAAATATACATTCATTCGTTCCTTTTGCAATATTTATTTTCCAGTTATATTTTCAGCGATTTTGTAAAGGCTGTAAATGTAAAAGTCAATCATTTTCATAGTTTTTGGTAGTGTTGTTTTAGCAGAGCCTTTTGACAAAAAAATGTTTCTTTGTTACAAATTATTAATAAAATGTATCCGTAAGAAAATCACAATACCTATTCACCCATTCTAGGACTTCAACATGTCATCAGACTCCTCTCTCTTACAGTAAAGTATCTTATGAATCTACTGACTGACTGACTTCAGTGACACATTTGTGCTATACCTATTCCTGTGTGATGTTAACCTAACCATACTCGCCTTCCTCAGATCAGAGGGATTCACATCGATCACCATAATATTTGTGCATTTTCTACTTATATTGTAAATATTTGTGCATGTTGTGCTTGTATTTTGATATATTTGTGCATTTTGTACTTGTATTGTAATATAATTGTGCATTTTGTGCTTATATTGTAATATATTTGTTCATATTGTGCTTGTATTTTGATATAGCCTATTTGTACATTTTGTACTTGTAATGTAATATATTTGTGAATTTTGTGCTTATATTGTAATATATTTGTGCATATTGTGCTTGTATTTTGATATATTTGTGCATTTTGTACTTGTATTGTAATATATTTGTGCATTTTGTGCTCATATTGTAATATATTTGTGCATTTTGTGCTTGTATTTTGATATATTTGTGCATTTTGTACTTGTATTGTAATATATTTGTGCATTTTGTGCTTGTATTGTAATATATTTGTGCATTTTGTGCTTATATTGTAATATATTTGTGCATTTTGTACTTGTATTGTAATATTATTGTGCTTATATTGTAATATATTTGTGTTGTGTGACGTTCACTTGTACTGTATATGTCCCAACACGTATTATGCTAACTAAAATCTATTATTACAAGGTAGAGTCATCGTTTGTGGTATGATATGTAACCAATAACACGTTTGCTCATCAGTCAACCTTTTGGAGAATAAAACTTGTGGGCTAAGTTTATAAAGCAACCCTACTGCCGGATCAAAAAGGATACTAGAGTTTGAACATCACTGTGTGAAAATTGTAAGACGGAGAAAAACTAAATAACCATAAAAGTTTTTCTGGTCTAATTCTGCGATTATGATTGAAAATTTTATATTTCGGACTACTACTAATGTCATTTGGAAATATCTACAAAATTGTACATATTGTAAATAATAACCTCTAAATATATTGTAAATAGTTAGCTTTACATATTGTAAACAGGAACATTTTTAAACCTGCCACTGGAGGTTCAAAGCCCTCATAAAAAATGGTAATGGGAAATGTTTTATTAGTTAATTCATTGGTATTTAACACTAACATATCTGATTTTAGAGATTTATAGGTCATTCTTTACTCAAAGTTATTTAGAATCTCCCACAACCACCTGGTTGGAATAAGCACGCGAACTGTTACAACGCGGCAACCTTGCATTTAGTTTTAGTTTAGTTTCACCTGCCGAGCGGCCAGGGAAGGCCGCGATTACAAGTCCGGTGCACATTACACCCCAAAGATTTAAATAAATATATATTAGACTTCCTGACATCAGATACCTGAAACCATCGTTTGTCTCAAGTTCGTTTCCCTTTTCAATGTCGATCAAATGTTACTTTAGAAAATTGATAACAGAATATTGAATATTTTATGCCACTGAAAAATTCTGAAACTTCGTAAATATGGTCTCCATTAAAGTACCTACACGCTATTAAAGTTTCAAAATGGTATGATTATTATTTTTATCTTAGTGAATTTTCAAACATCAAAAGTCATCTGAAACTCTAAAAAATGGTGTATTTTCCCCACTCTAAATACGTTTTAAAAAATTGTGAAAAGGTAAAAAATAAAATTACCACTCATAATCGCAGAAATAGATGAAAAAAATGTTGATGGTAATTTTGTTTTCCTTTACCTTATTCTTTTCACACAGTTGATGTTTAACTCAAGTATCTATACTTTTTGATCCGACAGTAGTTAATTTATATCTAGGCTCTCAAAATAAAGGTAAAAGGAATCAATTATGTCCAATGGCAGTTTATTTAAAGAATCAAAAATTAACACTGAACTTTAAAAAAATGCCTTAATCTTTAGCTGCTATTGATCTCAATGAGACAGTGGTTGCTTGTGACCGATGTAACTTAGCTATAGTAGACTTGGAGGCCAACTCGGTCCAGTGTGGTGTTTATCGTGGTTGGTTTCACTTATGGAGAGAGTTTTCTGGATTAAAAACCCATGTTTAGACTACTAAAAGATCTAAATGGACTGAAAGATCTGAATAAAATCTCAGGACCAAGTCGTGCAACTTTACATGGAACTTTTAGAGGCTAGAGACTTAAACAAACTACTTTTTAATGAAAACAAGGAACTAAAATAAAAGGTTAGTGTTCTTGAAAATCAGATTAAAGAGCTCAAATTAAAATAGAAAATAACAACTCCTTAAACAACACAAAAAGCGTCAGGCCTCCAGTGACGCCAGCCTAGCTCGCTGACTCAAATCGCACATGGAAATTACCCCATCACCAAGAATGCTGAAGGGCCTATGCCTGGTAGGCCTATTAGGGACATTTTTTCAATTTATCTGACGCTTGTAAGCAGGATTTTCCATTGTTCACTTGGTAGTAGACAGCCAAGGCCTTGACCTTAGAGGAACAATAGAGGATAGACTTACTGATAGTACAGTTCCAGTAACTTCTGAACTGTTTTCTGCTGCGCCAATAAATCACTGTATTAAAAATCACACTGAAAGAGAAGATAAAAAATTGAAGGCACCATTGGCGGTGTAAATGATACCTCTAAAGAATCTGTTGACAAAATAATTAGTGAATTTACTCAGACTGGTAGCAATACTCAAAGCTCAATAAACCCTAGTTTACTTATAGAGGAAACACCTAGTAGGCAGAATAACGTTAAATTAAATGATTCCAATCAAACATTAAAATGTCAGGCTTAAGGAACTGTGCGGTAAGCTAGGTTGGCTTTTCATCCTCGTAAACTTCTCTCTTTTTCGCAAATATTACACCAAGCAAAACTTCCACCTAATTGATAATGGCAAGGAGATCTTAAGCACAATTATTTATGATTCTTTAAGGAAATTAAAATCTAGTTTTTTAGAACATTAGTAATTAGAACTTCATATCCTTTTCAAATTTGTGCGCTGAAACTTTGTAGAAAGTTGCCTGATCCTTCACAAGGGTTTTTTCTAAGGACTTTTTAAAGTTTGCTCGTCTAAATGTTCAGAGGTATTTTCACAAAAAAGGAACAAAGACAGTTTTTTTTCTTGAAGAAGAGCAGCCTCATATTTGTATTTTTACTGTTTTGGCACGGTTTGTGTCGAGTACGTGCTTGACATATTAAGATTTTAAAATTAAGGAGATGTGTGAGGAGGAGGAAGTATTTTGTCGTAAAACTATTTTTTTTTAATTTTTGGTTTAAACATTTTAAAGAGTAAAAAAAAGACTAAAGATAGACAAACAATAAACGGAATGAGATAAACATTGGTTGCATTAAGTTTTTGTCATACTCTTTTTAGATTTTATTTTAAAACAACTGTTGAAAATAATTGAGAAGTTCAGAATTTATTTAGTCCATACTTTTATTTTGATGATACAAAATAGTTCATATAGTTTAAAATGTTACTTTCATAAAAATATTATACCACAATTTTTATATGTAAACAAATGTAAAATGGGCTGAACATATATTGGGAGCACGATTGAATTATTTGAAAGTTAAATTGTATAATCAAATAAAAATTTAAAGATATGTAAATACCCTACAAGTTCATTTCCTTTCCTATGTAACTCCATTTTTTCTGAATTAATTTTATTTCGTGACGTCATTTGAGTGTGGGATTGTATAAAGGTGGATTGCTTTGCCATAAAATAAAAGCTTATCTACATCGACATTCCCAAATCATCATTGAGTCATCTTATATAAAAAAAAAACAACACATGTTCAAATAAAAATAATATGATAAAACACAAATTAACTGCAGAACAATACATCAACGTGAACTAGTTCAATGGCATGTTATATCTGTGTATCCGGATTGTTAGCTGTACCGTAGGAATGGGAGTAGCGCATGCGCAGTACGTTATGTTCGCTAGCATCTGGTCACAAGACGAAACTTTGGGTACCTTCGCCAAGAAGCCTTCAGACGTTTTTAAATGTTTGCTAGTGTTTTTCCGTCTTGTCTGGGCAGTGTGTGGCACTCCCATTTAAAACTGTGCAAACAGCTTCACCACAGACGTCTGAAGGTGTCTTGTCTTGTTCTGTCTCGTATCATTCTACTCAGTGTGCGGCAGACCTTGCTCGACACGTGAATGTCACCTGTCCTTTGCGGAAACTAAAATCATCTCATAACAGGAAAATTGGTTGGATCACTGAGTAGATAAAAAATATGAAGTCCTCACCAATGGATAACTATTCCAAGTGTATCACAACAAAGAATAGCACAATCAAAATACAATACAATAGACAAAGACTCAGGTTCAGAAGATATCCACTAAAAAATCTAACTTTGTTATAAATAAAATAAAAAATGCAAACAACCCTAACAAGACCTTATGGAAGTTCATAAATTCCTTACGTAACAAATTGAAAATCCTCATACATCAAAGAACATCACCTTATCTGTAAATGATTCAGAAACTAGTAATCCAGTTATCATTAGGAACATTGTCAATGATTTCTTCTTAAAACCTCCACAATGCTTCTTTTTTAATAGCAATTTTCCTTCAAAAAAACATCAACACAACTTCGAGTTAACCACATCTCCTTCAATTTATAAAGTCAGTCTATTCCAAATCATAAAATCAGTGCCCAAAAAAAGATCCGCTGGCCATGACGGTATACCAATGTACATAGTCAAAAAGTGTTGTCCTGAGTTGTTAGATCCATTACTTGTTTTGGTTAACATTTCCTCCGTGGATGCGGGTATCTTTCCTAGTGCTGCTAAGCTGGATCTTATTAAGCCATTGTTTAAAGAAATATGACCCCCTTTCGCCTGGTAACTACCACCCAATCTCCCTCCTCTTGCTCACCATCTCCAAGATATTTGAAAAAGTGGTGTGCAACTCACTAGCTGTATCTCAGCTACAACACAGTTTTGTTCACAAATCAATTTGGCTATCAATTGGCTCGTTTTCATCAGCTTTATTAACTCCTCTTGCATCGACTCCTTGGACAGGGGTGAGACGGCCATTGGTTGTTTTATCGACTTGTCCAAGGCGTTAGATTGAGTAGCACACTCAGTTCTTTTATACAAGTTAGCGGGAATTGGCATCAAAGACAAAGCTTTATGATGGATCCAGTCACATATTTCTTAGAAATATCATGTAAATAAAGTAGACATTTTTGATAAAAACAGGATCAGAGAGTTTTGCTACTTAAAACCTAAAACAGTAACTTTTGGCGTTCCACAATGATCCATTCTTGGACCCATTTTATTAATTTTGTACATTAATGACAACTCTGAATACTTTCCTGGCAAGCTCCTTACTATATTTGCAGATGATAACTCTATTTTGACCTCCCATAAATATTTAGTACCATAGAACAGGAAGCCCTCTTCAACCTAAAGCCGTTTCTCAATACTTATCAAACATAAATCTTTACATTAATCCGTTTAAAACCCATTTTCTTCATTTTATGACCGACCGAAAAAAAACACTCTCACCAGACTAGGCTCACATTTTCCCTCCGTTGTACTAGATGATACTGTCATTGAATTATCACCGTTTGTCGATTACTTGTGAGTGAGGCTGGATGGTGGTCTCAGGTGGAATGATCGTGTTTATAAATTGGCGAAACAACTTTCTGCAAATACTTTTGTTTTAAGAAACATTTCATCCCTGCATTGCTTTGTCGAAGCTGGTTTACTTTGGATTGATTTAAATAAGTCAGAATTGATTGGTTTACTCGATAAGTCAGAAATAAATAATATATAAATCTAAATGGTAAAATCACTAAACACTTATTTAACTATAAATAAATATTTTTAGCTATTTCTGGGAGGTAGTTACAAGTTCGTTTCAACAGTGCCCTTTCCCCTGTCTTTGAAGCTATTACAGGTGTTCCACAGGATCTTTATTTAAGGGTACAGTATTAAGATATTTAGCGTAAAACATTTTAAATGGCCGCCAAATTGAAAATAATTATTATACAAAAAAGAAATTTAAACAGTTTATGAGCACTATAAACAGTATTACCAATGTTCATGTTTTTTTTTTTTTTTCAAATAACTTAAGTGATATTAGCTTTTTTGTACAAATCACATACAGAAAAAACATGTTTAACGGTGCGAGATAGACGATTTGTACACATGACTTTTTTTAACCCAAGGAATTACCTTAAGAAGTTTGCCTGACTACTTACGGGACACCTTGCATTTATTAACGACCTGGTTGTTCACCCACACTGTGATCTACTACTATATGCAGATGACGTGAGGCTTTACAGAGCAATATCATCTTCCACGGATCTTTTAATTCTTCAAAAAAGCTTGAACGATGCTGTCCAGTGGTGTGAGGATAACCTAATGGCCTTGAAAATTAAGAAATGTGTCTCAATCTCCTTTCATAGAAACCTAAATCTCCTGCAGTGTGTCTATATGGTGAATAGCACACCACTGAAAGGGGTAAATGACATTGAAGGCCTTGGAGTAATTCTCACTCAGTCCCTCTACTGAAACAAGCAAACTCTTACCATCTCCAACAGAGTTCTGTGCAGTTTGGATTTGATTCATGGTATTACAAAATCCTTCACTGATATCAACTCTCTGAGAACACTGTACTGTGCATGAGTCCGCCCACATCTAGAGTACTGCAGTATGATTTGGTATAAGCATCAAGCTCATATGAAAGACCATCTTGAGAGTCTCCAACGTCACTTCCTCCCCCACATTGGAATCAGAATTCACTATCACTACTCTGAAGTTCTAATTAAGAAGTTGCAGTTCTTATCAACCTTCCATCACTTGAAGTCAGACAACATACCCAAGATTCCTGCATAGTCTCATTAACAAAAAAGACGATACTGATGATAGTAAAGTTCAACGTACTTGACTGCCCCGACCTACCTACTCGAGAGAATCTTTTTTAAAACACCATCTGGAACCAGGTCAAGGAATCTCTTTGCAAAACCTGCTGTGCCCACTAAGTAAACCTAAAACATCCATATTCTTCAGATCTATAATGTTAACTCTGTTGGAAACGATCTAAACCTAACAAATTCTAGGTCTTCGGGGTTCGACCGCGTCAATTGGCTATGTACAAACATTGCCGACGTTCCGGCCACATTGCAGTAGGCCATCCTCAGGGCGAGACGATCACAGTCACAGAATTTGACTCACAGAAAGAGTCAAATTCTGTGACTGTGATCGTCTCGCCCTGAGCATGGCCTACTGCAATGTGGCCGAAACGTCGGCAATGTTTGTACATAGCCAATTGACGCGGTCGAACCCCGAAGACCTAGAATTTGTTAGTGATAGTGACGACCATGGAAGCCTATCCATGAAGATCTAAACCTCTTCACATTCACCGAGGCCACCTTTAAACGCTCTATTACCATCTTGCAATGAGTGACCTGAGCATTGGTTATCAATGGTGCGGTCTGTTAGGGGTCGCCTTTATAGTGCCACATTGTTACTGTGGTTGTTTATGCTTGCATCTGTAACTGTGTGTATTGTATTTCGTTGTTGTTTGTTTTATTGTTAACTGTATTATTATATTACCCCATTTATGTTGTTTTTTTCTGTTATTGTTGTGTAGCTTTACTTATTTGGTTTTGTTGTTAGTTATTTCTAGTTATCATCTCTGAGGCTAATGCCACACTTGTGATTATTTCCGCTGAAGTTTAACGATATTAATCGTGCCCGAAATGCAACTAATAGATTTAGATGAAGGGTGCCACACACGGCTGAAATTATCGCTCAATGAACTTTCCGCTTGACGACTATCGTGGTGGAATGGGCCTGGGCATATTTTTACCGCGACAGTTGTCGTCTACCCTGCCTCACTAGGCTGTTTTGTCGCTATACGCCAACCAACAACGTATTCGCCCTTGTCTAGTCCTTGTTGTTCAAATTAAATAAATGGATCATTTCAAATTCAAATTGTTTTTATTTATTGTTGACAATAAACATTGTATAACAAACGTCAAATGAAAGTGTCACTATCAAATATTAAAGTTGATTATAGTAGTGCTAAATTATACATTTTAAAATATCACAATATAAAGTATTAAATTAAGTTAACGTGTTCATTTAGCTAACTATATATACGAAACTAAATTTCATAACAATGTTATAAAAATGAATTTGTTCAACTTAATATATACGGAATTAAATCATATTATACAGTTATAAATGAATCAAAACTAATTAACATTCCAGAAATTCAGTAACTGAGTAACAAGCTCTTTCCAATAGAAATTGATTTGGTAGAGTTTTGTAGAAGAGAAGTACATTTTTTCTTTGTGCATTATCGTCTAATTTTGTCTGGTAATTTATTAAACAATTTTGGACCTATATTTTGAGGAAGCCAGGAAGCAATTTCTAATCTGCGTGAGGTCTGTCTGAGTTGATTTTTTTTTTTTTTTTTTTTTTGCCTTGTGTTATAATTGTGTATCTCTGCGCCATTTACAACAGTTGAAGATTTTAATTTATAAAATATCAGCATTTCATATACAGTATATAGATTTATAGCAATGTTAAAATGCCTGAGGATTTAAAAAATATATTCTGCAAGACGTTCTGTTAATTCCGGCCATGACATTTGGTCAGTGAATTAATAATAATTGAAGTAGGGACATACCCTCGTCTCTACAATACTAAATCTCAAGATTACAAAGATCATGTGATGATGTATGGAAACAAGTATGTAAATATTTATTTATTTACAATTGTATACAATATAGATAGTAATATAAATATTGCAGATCCATTGTAAGCCAATAGTTGCATCTTCAAGAAAAATGTTCTCGATGTATCTAAAGTGAAATTTTATTTCTTGTATTCTATTTATTCTTATTTAATTTTGTTTTCTTATTTACTGGATATTTTATAGGGAGCTCACTAGATCTCAACTAATGCTACTGCAGATCAATATTTATGTTTGGAATGACAGGAGATTTTGAAATATGAATACAAAAGGGAATAGAACGGTGAGTTCCGAACTACAGTGTACTGATTTTCGTCGCAAGTGTGGTACTCAAGCAAGACGGGGCTGTGATAATTTCCACAAAGACACTGCGATAAAAATCACCACAAGTGTGGCATAGTCCAGCGACTATTTCAACCGTGATAACTAACTTGCGAAAATTATCGCAAGTGTGCATTAGTCTAATATCTAGCAATTATAATCTGCTTGTTATCAATTGTAGTCTCTGCATATTCAAAATTCTGTTCTTGATTGGTTCAAAGCTAATAAATTAGTATCTAATCAAGAAAAAAAATAAATAAATAACAATTTAACTCTCAGTCTAAACGATGTATGTAATGTCAAATTTGGTAAACTTCTCGGATTTCATTTAGATACCAAATTAAATTGGAAAGTTCATATTCCTAAAGTCTGTAGAGAAACTCTCCAGAGTAATATACCCCTTTTGGAAACTTAAGCCATCGGTTAACAATGAATATTAACGTAAATCTTATTTTGGTTTTTTTCAGTCCTATTTGCAGTATGGTATAATTCTTTGGGGAAATTCTGCTGATGTTCAGAGAGCTATTTTACTATAGATAAAAGTAATCAAAATATTCGCAGGTAAAGGTCATATGGACCATTGTAAGCCACTTTTCACTAGCCAAGGAATACTTACTGTAATTAATTTGTACATACTGACTGTTTTACTTTATACAAAAAATAAACAACATGACTTTTGCTCAATATACATCAATAAAATACCAGAAATAAAACACTTTTGGAGATTCCTCAGCACAGATTGACAAACATTGGTATGGCAAGTCCTTCAAAATTTACTGCATTAAATTTTTTTTAACAAACTGCCTGAGTTTGCTCGGGCAACTGATTTAAATAGTTTTAAGACCTCTGTTTTTATATGGCTAATAGCCAATCCTTTTTATAATATGGAAACACCTGTGTTTATAGATTTTAAGTAATAAGCCTGAGATAAATTACTTCCATAGGCCTACTTTATTTTGCATTACTTATTCATTAGTTGTTTTTCTGAATGTTAATTTATTTGATTTATTCTGATTAATTGTTGAAATAGTCCAAATTGTATAGTATTCAACGTTTTATTTAATTTTTGTATATAATAAATTTAATATAGATCAATTGATAAGTGACAATGTCTATTTCATGTTAATGATCAACGATAATAAACTTCTTTATTATTTTTTCTTTAAATCCTTAAAGTAATCTTTCTTTTCATGAGATGTGCTGTAAGAAAGAAAGAAGTGTTTAAAACTATTTCAACAATAAATCCATTACTACATTTAATTTTGTTTAAAAACATATATGAAATTGGTCATAATTTCATATTACAAATTAATTAATCTAAATGGATTCTGCCGAATTTGATTAGTTATAATGACATTAAGTGGCATTCTTCGTAGCAAGGATAATAAGGAATGATAAATATATGTAAGGTTTAGATTAGATCCAACCGACATGTATGTGCACTATGACTGGATTTTCCTATAGTAACAATATCCACTAGAAAAGTAACAAAGACAATCGACAACCGTATCAGTCCATACTCCATGTAAAAGCCTGATTTGTTTGGGTTTGGAAGTCGAGTAGAACAGTACCTGTATGTGTGTCGGTCGGTGACTGGTGTTTGTTATTTGTTATTGTTATATTTGTTGAATGAGTAACAATTTGAGGTTAGGAGCCGGTTCGAATTTTAGTCTAGAAAATGGTAAGCTATTATAAGCAAATTAGTTATTTTCTTAAGTAATTTTAAATATGGTACTTGGTCGATGCTTCAGAAGTTTGTTCACGTACAAGTTAATAGTGGTGTTAACTATTGACATTCTCTAGCCACAACTCTCGATCCGCCCCCTACTTTTTTCCAAAAATGTGGAGATTTTTTAGCCAATATACAAACGTATTTCTAAAATACAAAAAAAAAAAAAAAAAAGAAATCTCATTGCTGGTAATTTTTTGGAAGGGTATACAAAAGAGCCACTCATTTTTACATTGAGTGTATCCAAAAGTACCATAGCATTTTCACTAGATTTTTAAGAGTTTGGGGAAAACAGTAACTTTTTTATTTGATGGGTCAGAGTACCCCATTTTGTAGCTAAATAACCAAGGATCAACGTGCTTTATAAATATTATATTTGTAATGCTCTTATAAATAAATATTTTCTTACCCCTCGATCTGGGTACAACATTTTCCTATAATGGGTAGCGTTTTTAAAAATTGTCCAATTTTTAAGCGTTTCTTCTAAATTTCATAAAAAATATTAAATTATAATAATAATACTTATGTTTGTTATCAATCTGTTCACAAAAATGTAGTCTATCATGTAATGTATAAAACATAACCAAAAGAAAATTTGGTATGCAACATTTGAAAAACACTTTTTCTTGCAAATAGGGGAGGGGTATCCCTTAGAAACAATGTTGTGATAATGAAATAAGAAATGTGAGATAGCCTATAAAATCTCTTAAATTTTATTTAGTTTCAGAAAATATATGCATTATATATAATATAGGCATAAATAAATTTATTAGAAATTTATAACTGCAACTAATACAGACAGCTAAAAATCTATTACCGCGGTAATAATAATATTAAAAAAATATCAAAGTCTATAAACACTACACAGTTCATTTACGTACTAAAAAACGAACGTGCTCTATATTTAGTTAAATACATTCTTCGAAAGCCTACTTTAGTAAGCTAATTAGCAATATACAGTACACGTAAACGTCACACAAATATTATCGATCACCATAATATTTGTGCATTTTGTACTTGTATTGTAATATATTTGGGCATTTTGTGCTTATACTGTAGTAAATTTGTGTTGTGTGACGTTTACGTGTACTGTATATGTGCCAACACGTATTATGCTAGTTAAAAAACTAATTAGCAATAATAATAATTTATGAAGTATAGTAGCAAGATTCTCAAGCGAATGAAGCTATAGGCAAATATGGCGGGACTGGCCGTAAGCCGTTGGCCTATGAGTTGGAAATTTTCACAAAGCCGTATAAAATATTGGCCCCCGAACAATCGATGAATGATGCATATCTATGTTTTCAGCATCTAATGTAGTTTCCATAGATACCAAAAATATTGCCGTAACCTATCAGGTATATATTATAGCAATATATCTTTGGGGTGGGACAAGGGAAGTGTAAATTATCTGCAACGCAAATTAAGAGTTAAGTAGGCTACTCACTGAAATTAATTTTTCCTTTATTTTCTGTTTCTGGAGTTTTTCCTTTTAAAAAAAAATTTTTGCCATGTACATTTAATTAAAAACACAATTTAATGTTCTATATACATGTAAAATTTTATGTTTCTATCTTCATAAAGAAAAAAAGTCTACTTTTATGTTATGGTTAGAGTTGTTGACGCGAACTTGTAGTGCATGCTTCAGCCACCGCGGTAATAGTAATGCCTTCATAATAATGATAACCTAACCTACCTATCTACGTTCCTACCTACCTACATACCCACCCACCCACCTTAACCTGACCTAATTGTATTTAGGGGGCATATTACGGAATGCAACCATGATTTTTACATGTTTTATATCGTAAAATAGTTAAAACTGCACAATTTCTTAGTCAACTTCAATTCTTTTCATATTTTGATATGATGATGTGGTAGTCCTCATTTAGGTAGAAAAATAAAAATCAAGTGTCGGAAAGCAGTTGTTCATGTTGTAAAGTGATAAGAAAGTTTAAAGTCCACACGCTATCACTGACATTTCGGAGACATCGGGCCGTGGCAGTTATGGTTATATTAGGTTATTATATTGTAGAATGAACCTGTAATAACGTATTTTCACTGTCGCAAACCACATTTCAGTCAGCAGAATTTATAAAAACATATTCTACAATAGGCTATGATAACCTAACCTAACCATAACTGCCGTGGTGCAATGTATATGGTCAACCTTGGGATATACTATGGATCACGAATGATACTAACTCTATGTTTCCGACACCTAATCTTTACTAACAATTGATATTTAGCCTCTCAAAATGTATTTTCGAAGTATGAAAAGATTTGAAGTTGACCAAGTAATAGTGCAGAATTACCATAAAATATACCTAAGTGAAAGAACAGTTTGTCTCGAGCAGACTCGTATTGGGTAATACTGTATATTTGTAAAACTACATATTTACAAATTATTTACTTGTCAGCTTTTGGCATGAACTCGTAGCACATATGATAGCCACCGCGGCAATAGTAATGCCTTAATATGAACATTCATCCATTAACTGGGTAAGGTGGATCTGTATAATAATAATCAATATTGTGGTTTTTTTTTAAGAGGCATCTAAATGGAGGATCAGGGTTGCCTTCTCCACAGGATCTTACATCTCTAACTACCTGATGGACAATGCATATTAATGGACATAGCTGATTATCATCACAAATTTAACACCTAAAAATTAATAATTTACATAAAATAAGTGGTGAATAAGTTTATTAAGTAGTTGAATTGAAAATTAGATGAAATATATTATTTGAGTACCTATATTAGTTGAATTTTGTTTTAGTTTTCAATTCTTAGTCGAAAAGAAGATGCCCATGAAGACAGTATTTGGAGTGTAGCTTGGGGTAAAGTGAAAAAGAAAATTGTGGAGAATGATGATATGAACAATGGTGATGAGGAGAATTCAAGGTTAGATGATATTACTAAATTTTAAGTCTTATTATAGTAGAGTTCTGATTATCCAAGGTAACCCTTACTTCAGTTAACCCTTACCACGCCATAAGCGCATATACACGCATATGTTGACTTTGCTCTAAACGCCGTAAGCGCATATACACGTAATAATTACAAAAATATTACAGTAGAACTTGGATAATTAGAACTTCTTTAATTCGAAATTTCCTTTAATTCGAAGTTTTGGGTTGGTCCCTTGAACATTGTAATGTTACCAATGTAAAATAATCATGGATAATTCGAAGTTAAATCTCTTTAATTCGAAGTTTTTACATCAACGGTAAAAGTTAAACATTGACTAATGTGCTGTAAACAAGGTTCCGTTTGAGGTTTGCATTGTTTGGTCAGTGTGTCGGCAGGCAATCACCTTCTGAGAATTCCTAATCCGTCTCTTCCCCTCCCCTCAGCGTGCCCCGCCATTAAGTTGTGATCGTTAAACCTTCATTATTGTAATTTTTACATACTGTATGCCTCTATAGTTATGTTTAATATACTGTAGTGAACTTTAAATGAATACATTAAATTTTATACTAAACAAGTAATTTGTGGGTATTATTTTAAGCCTTTTAGGATCATGAAAGTTACATAAAAAATACAACTTGGTTAATTTGAAGTATTGGATAATTCGAATTTTCGCATTGGTCCCTTCAGGTTCGAATTATCCAAGTTCTACTGTATTTTCATAGTAATGTTTCTAATTTAATCCAGTAGTGCGTTTGGGTGATGGGCGGTGAGACTCATGAGAGACACATCGTGCGACTCGCGACCTTTTGTTGGCCTGTCAATCACTACGAGACTGGTTTTTATCTGGCAGTGTACATTTCCACTGCGCTGCCCAACGCCACAAGTACGTATACATGCAGCTACTGTCAAGCCGAGCGGTTGTCATTGTCCGCTGCCTTACAGCTTTGAAACTGTGTATTTTGTTGTTTTATTATTACTTTAGTTTAATATATGTTAGTAATTTATTAGTTTTAAGTGTCAATATAAATAATCCGGCCAATTTTGATTTTGTGGAAGGTACTAAATACATCGTGATCAAGTGCTATATGTATTTACTTATTTTTTAATCATATGTGTTATGTGCAGGCCCTGTTTTTATCAGTTTATGTATAAGTAAATTTGCTCTATTATACATATTTTACTGATAGTAATAATATTTTGTATTGATTCATACTGTATAAGTGATCTATGCCTGAGGCTTACTTTCAAATAAAAGTTTGCTTATTTACATATTCATATATAAGAAAAAAAGTAAAGTAAGCTAATAAAAGTTTCAAAATGTTATCATATCTTTTATTTTCATGTACAGAAAAAAAAAAAAATGAGCAACTAAAAAAATCTAATTTTTTTTACAATAAATTAGCTCTTAATGGAAAATAGGCATTGTATAAATGGCCCTTTAAGGGTTAATACGGAAAGAGTATGTCTAATTTAGGCCTATTAAATCTGAAAAACAATAAAAAATATTGTTTTTGAGTTACAAAATTTTATTTTATTATAATGAAGGGGTGAGGCAAAAAATACTGGATTTTTTAAATGAATTTGTTGAAGCAATTGTTGAAACAACTAAAATATTGATATGATTTTACCATTTTATTTATGGCAAATAATGTTTCTTAAATTACGTCAATTCATGCCTACATAGGCTTGCCATCTTTTCTGTGTACTTGCAGTTACTTTTCGTTAAATTGGTAAAGCAACAGCAGCGGTCTCGTTTCTTATGCACTTCTTGAGATAATTTATCGTGGGGCTTCAACCCAAAAACATTACTTTTCATATAGCCCCATAGCCAAAAGTAATATTATGTAAGGCGGGGGGTTGCACAGACCACGGAACATCATCACGTGGTGAAATCAAGCTGTCCCGAAAACAACTCACTTTAAAAAGTCATTGGAAATCCTGATTTGTGGCAAGTGTCCTTGTCCTGCTGAAACCAACTACTTGGGTTTCGATTCCAAAAGGCGTAACTCCAGCACCAGAAAGACCCTGACCATTATTACATAGCTGAATTGACAGTGAGTCCTTTCCAAATTGTTCTAAATAATATGGTTCAATGAGATGATGGCAAACTACACCACTCTGCACCAAACAGTCATTTTTTCTGCATGAAGCGGTTGTGCATGAATTTTTTTTGTTTTCGGCTGACCAGTAGGGCTCACCTCATGTTTTCTTTGTTCACATTACCTAACTATTCAAAGTGTGCTTCGACAGACATTATCAAAACTCTAAGGAGGTTTTCTTCATTCACAAACTATAATCTTTTTGACATAAGGTAATGCATAGTACGACGTTTCTGTTAGTTTCTGTGTCATTGCTATTTTATAGGGGTGGAAATTCAAGTTACCATGCAAAATTCTTTGCAGAGAACTCCTGGGTGTACTCTGAAGTTTTACTGGGTTTCCTACTGAACTGTGACTGGCTCTCTCCCAGAGTGGCTAATAGTCCTGTGTAGGGTCCAGTTGTATGTTGCAGTTTAACTGGCTCTCTCCATGTGTGACTAGTTGTCTTGAGTAGGGTTAAGTTTTCTACTGCAGTTTCACTGTCTCTCAGTGGGTGGCTGTTTGACCTGAGCAGGGTTTAGTTGTCTATTAGAGTTTGACTGGCTCTCTCCATGTGAGGCTGGTTGTCCTGTTTAGGGTTCAATTTTATTTTGACGTTCTCTCTGTTGCAGTGGTATATATTGGTGCGATAGTTCCACTCTAATGCCTCTGAGAATTAAAAAAAACCAAAACTATTGGGGGGTTTTGATGTATAATAACCACATCTGTTTTAATTTAAAGATCATTTATGATAATTTGGCAGTTAGACTGAGCCACTGACTACAGACGACCAAGAAGTGAGGGTGTGTGTGAGGACATTGCTTGACGGCAAGACCCCCTTTCCTTCCTGCAAGTTTGATGTGGCCACATCCGCTATAGCACAGTCCGTCATGTTGCCTAACCTAAGCGTGGTGTAAATTTGTTGTTATGAGTTTGTGTTTTTATCGACATTTAATGTTATTTAAAGATTAAAATGTCAAAACAAAGGAAAAACTGAAACGTTGCTAACAAATATGTTAAAAAAACCCTGTCCAAGTGTTTTGCCTTCCTATATACTTTAAGATGAAGGAGTTAAGAGTTGTGCCAGCAGTAAACCTCATCCAAGGGAAGGATTATCATCTCCGCCTGATCAGGCTTGTGTTAGGTTATTCCCGACGTCAATAAAACAATGGCAGGTAACACTTGAGTTCACCCCAATGACATTGGCTTGTATGCACATAAAGTGATTTTGGATGCTTACAAGATTGATATTTTGTTAAATGTTAGGAAACCATCTATTTCTTTATACATTTCCTATACCAGATAAGTTAAAAGAATGGAAGTTGAAATTTCAATATTCTTGATTCAATAGACTCCCTTGTAAAATACAAGTTTCATAAATGAAGAAGGGCAAAGAGATTTTTTTGAAACCATGAAAAAACCGAATACCACAGAAATTGTATTCTTGACTTTAAAAACCTGGAAAACAATTTAAATAAGACATCTGTACAAGTCATTAATCAACTGACCAAGAATATCATGATGCTGTTTTAAACACTACAGCCTATAGTTGATGCCTGATTCTCTGCATTCGTCAGGAACTAGCTCTCTGTGGACACAAAGATTCTGGTAATGTAGATATGTCTGAAAATAGTAGTAAATTGAGAAAAGGAAAATTTAGAGCAATCTTACAGTATCGTTGTCTTTAAACTAGAAAGTGGAAAAATAAAGTGTTGCTCCCAAAAATACAAAATGAAATAATAGATTTCTGCAATAAAATCATCTTAAATGAACTGGTAGTCAAAGTTAATCCTTCTGAATGTTTCTCAGTGTTAGCAGATGAAACTAGCAATGTGTCAAGTGTTGAACAAGTGGCAATGTGTATAAGATAAATGCAAATCAATGGTGATGGTCAGCACGTTAGAAATGAGGATTTTTTAGTTGCAAGTTAAAGCAGTTTCCTCATTCACTTGGAAGGAAATATTTATTTTTATAACTATAAGCTTATAGAAGTATGGAATAAATTGAAATTCTTTAAGGGGCCAAGTCTTAGTAATGAGTTTTAAGGAGTATGAAATTGGAGTGGGCTGGACATGTGGTTAGAATGAGTGAGGAGAGATTTCCTAGGGTGGCTATGGATATGGCAGTGGAGGGAAGAAGACCAGTGGGAAGACCTCGTAAGAGATGGGTAGATAGCGTAAGGAAAGACTTGCAACAACCAGGAGCCTGGCCGAACTAGTGGACAACAGCAGAGGACAGATGACCATGGAGAGACCTAGTAGTGACATCGCGTGGTCCTCTGGGTCTCATCGCGTAAAATATAATGTAAGGGGCCAAGTCTATGATGGAGCAGGGGCAATATCAGGGATATACAATGGTAAACATACAATGGTAACAGCTAACCTTTTCTGTTATATACGCCCATTGCGCAGCTCATTCCAATATATTCAATAATCAGCCACGTATATTTCAATTCTTTTTTATTAACAACACTGAATGAATAAATCGATTAATTTTGCATAAAATATAAAAAACATATCAATGCAGTGTTAAGTGCATCAATACCATACAGTAATAATCAATGCAATACATAAAAATCAATATTCTTGATTGAAGTTAAGCTAAATAAACATAAATAAATAAAATAATACACTGCATTTTGTCTAAACGGAAATAAGCCTACATGGGCTTGGTGGTCTGCATATTGGCTTGAGTCGTTTTTATGAAATATATTAATAAATAAATAGGAGAAAGAAAAATAGGAAAAAAATTTGCACAAAAAATACAGTTTATGTTTTGTCTTTCCTAGCTCATCAATTCCTTCATCCGATGTTATTTTCACTTCTCAATGAACTGACAGAACTCCTAGACCATTTAGCCTTCCCTGTAAAAAACACTTTGATTGTATAATCTGTAATTTTAGAAGAAGTCCTATTATAATATGGAACTAATATGTTTCATGGTTTTTACTAAAATAATTAGTTTGAAGTTTTTTTTCATTCCTACTAGTAAATAATTAATCTTAATTCTTATGAACAAATAGACTTTTTGTCATTCCACTTTGAAAATAGCTGGTTTTATACGTGTTATGATATAAAAGAATGATATTTTTATTCAATAGAAAACACTGTAATACTATTGAATACTGTAATATATATATACAGAAATTTAATACTGTAATACAATAGAAAACACCGTTATACTAGAAAAAGTATATTCATTTTTTAACATGCCAAAAAGGCAGGCTAAGTAGTATGATGTAATCGAACATACTGATACCAACCCCTAAGTCAAAATTGCAAAACATGTGAATTGTGTCAGATGGATTGCTAAATATAACGCTGTGCGAGATTTTTTCAAAAAACAGAATAGGCCTATATAATTGAAGCTTCGAAGCCAATGATAAATGTGCCAATGATGGTTACAGTTGAAAATTTGCAATTTTTAATACTGAATTCATTGAGTCTATAAATGTGATTGCTGAAATTTTGTCATGTACTGTTTACCATGCTGTAAAACTCTCCAAAAAGGGGAACTTGATTTAAAACTTTTTTAAATGAAGGTGTGTTTGAAGGAGCTTTTATTGAGATTGATTCAATGAAATGTGTCATAATTTCCATTTACAGATCACCGGGTTACAACACTTCAAATGCTTTCTTGTCAAAATTGAAAATACTATTTAAAAAATTAGAAAAAGAATCTAAAAATAAAAAAATCTTTTATTTTTTTATAAAAGAAAAAATATATTGCTTCAGATTTTAACATTAATTTAATGGCAAACGATAGTAATCAAACTATATCTTTTTGGAAGTGATAAACCACTATGGTTTTGAGTGTAACAACAATGAACCATCACGGATACCAAGCACATCAAGCAGCTGCATTGATAACATCCTTACAAGTAAAAACTATGGCGACGAAGACTTTTACAATTTTGATCCTCCTTTGTAGGACCATAATGCATTGATGATCTCTTTTCCTAATAAAAGCTATGTAGACAATGTAATTGTAAATATACATCGTAGAGTGTACAATGACAAAAATATGTTATCTTTTTTAAGTGGTTTAACAAGTGACTTGCAAAACTTTGTTCACTATGATTCTGTAGATAAAAACTATAATGAGTTTCTCAGGATATTACTAAGTAATATTAATGAGTCTTTTCCAGTAAAATCAGTAAAAAAAAAGAAAATTTGTTAAAAAATCAACCTGGATTACACAGGGTATTATAGTATCAGTAGAAAGAAAAAAACAGTTACATAGAGAAGCTAAAGTAAGTAATAATGTAAATTTCAAGAACTATGTTAAACTTTACAAAAAAACTTTAAAAAAGTTGTTGCTCTAGCTAAAAGAAAGTCTAATGATGATTTTATTTGTAGGTTTAAGAATAAATCCAAAGCTTCATGGATGGTTGTAAAAAAAGAATTAGGTTTAGTTTCAATAAAAAGACATGAAATTGTCTTAGAAAGAGATGATAAAACTATTTATGACCCAAGAGAAATAGCGCAATGTTTTAATACACATTATAGTAATATTGCCAATATCCTAAATGTACCTAGAGTTCTAGTAGGTGATGCTATAAACGCCCAGTGTGTTAATACACATGTTCTGAAATCATTTCACCCTATAAAAACAGACGAGGTAGAGAAAATAATATTAGGCTTAAAAAATACAAAGTTACTGGGTGGGACGACGTTTCAATAGTAGTTTTAAAAAAATAATCAGCCCGATACTAACCTCATTAATAAATCAAACATTTGAATGTGGAACCTTTCCTAGTAAGCTAAAGCTATCGATAATAAAAGCAATTTATAAGAAAGGTCCAAGTAAAGATATTCATAACTATCGGCCAATTTCTCTTCTAAGCAAATTATCAACTTCTATTGGAGTTTAAATCTATCCCTCCCACTCCTCTCCCCCTCTCTCTCTCTCTCTCTCTCTCTCTCTCTCTCTCTCTCTCTCTCTCTCTCTCTCTCTCTCTCTCTCTCTCTCTCTCTCTCGTAGAATAAGGCCTTTCACAACTATGCTTTGAAAATTGGAAACAAAACAAGCTTAATGATACAACTAAAACATACGTATAGTTATGGTATAAAATATAATAATTAAAAGTAAAATTTAAAACATACGGTGACAAGAATACAGTGTAAGAAATATATAATAGGAATAAAACATGCATCTGCAGAGCATGTGCGCAGGCTTCAAATGTTGTCCACGTTAAATTAATATTTGTCTTTTTTGTGGATAATGAAGGCCAAGCTAAATTGTTATTGGTTGGTTCTGGAATGAGCAGTTTGGTGTATGTGCATGTGCTTTTGATTGTTAATATTTCATCGAGATAGAGAATCTAACATTGTATACTCATAAGGTGTTGGAAAGTCAGAGGAAAGTAGGCAAGCAGTGACAAAGGGTGGCCTGGCTTACGAGGCAGGATCTCTGTAATCAGCAAGGATAATTGACTCAGCTTCCATTATGTCAAAACGAAACAACCATTCCGTAACTATAGTTTTAAATAATGGCTAAGGGACACCCATGCACGCTATGTGTGCCAACTCCACCAACTCCATCACTCACTACGCTCGTGAGGTAAGCTCAGCCTGCAGCCTAGCCTGGGAACTCTGCTTTTAGCCCCTTTGTAGAGGTCGGCCTGCAGCCTCGTGGTATAGCTCGGCCTATGGCCTTGCCAAGATGCTCTGCTACAGGCCCCTTTTTGGAACTCAGCCTGCGGCCTGACCGAAACACTGCTACAGTCCCATTTGTGGGTCTCTTCATGCGGTCTCGTGAGGAAGATGTAGGACCTACAACCTCGCCAGGATTCTTAACCAGTATGACCATGAATTTTGGTTTTTGGGGCAGTGGAGCCCATAATCGTAGTCTTTTATAAAATCTGATGATATATTAGCAATTAAGAGAAGAATGCCCTTAATTTGATCCCCCACTTGGGTGTATTAATTTAACATTACTGAATGTTGGGTTTTTGAGAATATTTTTATTTGAGGGGGGAGGTGGCAGAGCCCTTAAACATTTTTTCCTCCAAAATTTAATAATATAATGTGATTTGGGAGAAAAATACCTGTAGTTTGATACCCCACTTGGACATTTTATTAAAGTATTACCATTTTTTTTTTTTTTTTGGTTTTTCAGAGATTTTTTTTGTTTTTGGCAAATATATTACTTATTATTTACCCTTTCCAAAATCTGATGGTATATTTGGATTCAGGACAAAAATAGCTTTAATTTGATAGCCCTTTTGAGTAGATAACATCAATATTAAACAATTTTACATTTAAAAAAATTTCAGTTTTTGAGCCCCAAATACTCAAAATGTTATAGTTTTTAGGCTGAATTCATATACAAGGTGCACGTTTGTTAAATGTGTAGAACTGTGAAGGCTTGAAAATTTTACTTAAGCTTTCCGTCAAGATGGGCCACCATCATGTTTATAAAGTTTACATATAATAGGGTAGGACGCCGGGAAGTGCCTCAACATTTAGTGTCTGTGAGTGAGCCAGTCAGTCAGTCAGTGTGTCATTACATCGAACTTTGTAGTATATAGATAATGAAGGTGATTAAAATATAAAGGTATTTTTGTAGTAAGCATGACTATTTCTTTGTAGAATGCTGGAGATGTAAAAGGAATTTGTATGAGAATACTGTTTAAGAGTGAAGGGTTTGTAGTCCTACGATTTGAGTATATCTGGTATTATAAGGATATTGGAGGATTTTTATTAATTCCTATTATTAAAATACATCTTTTTTTTAAACTATTAGTATGACAACATTTTTAAACAATATCCGTCTCCATATGAAGTCTAGCTGGTTGTCGTAAGTAGGGTTCAGTTTTCTATTCGAGATTGAAGGGCTCTCTCCAAGTGTGGCATATTGTCCTGAGAAGTGCAGTTTTCTATTGGAGTTTGACTAGATCTCTTCAAAAGTGGCTAGTTGTTTTGAGTAGCATTCAGATCTCTGTTGGAGTTTGACCGGCTGTCTCCAAGTGTGTGTGGTTGTCCTGAGTACAGTTCATTTTTCAATAATTGGAGTTTGACTGGCTCTCATCCAAGTATGGCTGGTTGTCATGAGTTCAGTGCAGCTTTTATTGAAGTTCTACTGGCTCTTTCCAAGTGTGGCTGGTTGTCCTGAGTATAGTGCAGGTTTTTATTGGGGTTTGACTGCCTCTTTCTAAGTGTGGCTGGATAACCTGAGTACAGTGCAGATTTCTGTACTAGTTTGAAACTGACTCTCTCCAAAGTAGCCAGTTGTCCTGAGTAGGGTTCATTTTTCTATTGGAGTTTGCCTGGCTCTCTCCAAACGTAGCTAGTTGTCCTGAGTAGGGTTCAGTTTTCTATTGGAATTTGACTGACTCTCTCCAAGTATGACTAGTGGTCCTGAATAGGGTGCAGTTTTCTATTGGAGTTTGACCGGCTCTCTCCAAGTATGGCTGGTTGACTTAAGAACAGAGCGGATTTCTGTAGGAGTTTGAACTGGCTATCTCCAAAGTGGCTAGTCCTGTCCTGAGTAGGGTTCAGTTTTCTATTGGAGTTTGACTGACTCTCTCCCAGTATGACTAGTGGTCCTGAGTAGAGTTCAGTTTTCTATTGGAGTTTGACTGACTCTCTCCAAATATGACTAGTGGTCCTGAATAGGGTTCACTTTTCTATTTGACTTTGCCTGGCTCTCTTCAAGTGTGGCTGGTTGTTCTGAGTACATTGCAGCTTTTTATTGGAGTCCTACTGGCTCTTTCCAAGTGTGGCTTGTTGTCATGAGTACAGTGCAGCTTTCTATTGGAGTTTGACTGGCTCTACAAGTATGGCTGGTTATCCTAAGTAGGATTCAGTTTTAAATTGGAGTTTGACTGGCTCTCTTCATTGTTGGTTAGTTGTCCTGTGTTAGGTTTAGTTTTTGATTGGCTCTCTTTATGTGTGAGTTAGTTCTGATTAGGGTTCATTTTGTTTGTTTGAAATTATGACCTTACAGTAGTTGGGTTTTTTGACGGGTATTATCATAGAAGTGGATTGTTCATAATTAATTGTGTTTTTTGAGAATTGTTATTCTTGTTCTTTTTGTTTTGGCGCTGGATTATCTATTATTAATTACATATAAATCTATCTGTTTAATATAAAAATCTCCTATGATTTCATTATGATTTGTTAGTTTAGCAGATGTGATTGAACAGGTTTCTCTGCATTTTGTCAAGCTTTTCTCCATTGTTGGATACAGGAGGGGGGGCATTTAGTCCTAAATTTGTCCTTGTAGGATGCTATTTTCTTCTAGTATAGCAAAGCCGGTTTTTGCATAAGTTTTGGAAATAAATTTCAACTTTTTTTGTTTTATAAAATATATATCCTTATGTACTTACTGCAATTTTTCATTAATGTTTGAAATGTTAAATTCTTAACTATTTTTTTTATTTTTGTTTGTTATAATATTCATAATTACTTAAAAGGACAAATATGCATTTACCTAGTAATAATAGCAGAGATAATTTAAATAATGGTGATTTAGGCTATTAATTCTACAGAGTGCTTCGTATAATAGCACTATTCATCTTTATACTAATCCATGCTTATGAAATGTTATGCTACCAAAGTGTGAATGAATGGAAAAACCTTTATTTTAGTGGTGAAGTTAGGACTATACAGTCCTCCCTTCCACTTAACCATGTAAACATATAACATATAACAATAACAATAAACATTTTAAATTCATATTTAACAATAAACAATACAAAATAGTAATATTAAATTGATAAACTTTAAGTTTATTAATAAAAAGGTTTACTAAACTACCTAGATTAATCGAATAAACAAATTTGTGGCTAATAAAATTAAAATGTTCACTAAATAAAAATATAATGTAAATAAAATCTCTTTTGAAAAAAACAATTAAACTAAGAAGAAAGCATACAAATTTTAAAGAAAATAAAGACTCAATTCTGAGGGAAAGCAAAGAACAAAACAAAAATGAACACGAGAGGAAATTACTTATTTTCATCTTTCAGTTTGCCTACCATGCATGCAGCCCAGCACCACCATCAGCCCTGCTACCCCTGTGCCAACCAACTCTTGACCTCCCTCCCGAGGTGGGCACGCTCATTGATAGCTTTGATTCTGTCTGGTAGAGAATTCCATAGCCTGCAGGCGGTAACTGTCAAGGACTTATTAAATACCACTGTTCTTTGTAGTGGTATTGACAATAATAGTTCACCCCCTCTCGTAGTATAGTTATTGATTACAAAAAGGGACAAAAAGGTGAATTTTTCCAACAAGTAAGTAGGGGACACAGTGTGCACTAGAGTATGTATATGACACTTTCACAGCTCTGTAAGTTTCAAAAGTGATACTGTAATCTGTCAGCAAGCTCAACAGTCATGTCATTCGCTACAACGTTACAGTAGTTACAGTGGGATAGAACCAGAGTCCTTACCAGCATTAATTTAGTATTAAATGGCAGAAATAAAGGAAATCACTTCAAACTATGAATACTGGAAAATACCCTATTGCAAGTAGTAGTAGCTGTCTCATGCCAAGTCAAGTATTTGTTGATTGTAAGGCCTAGATTTTTAACTTTGTCACAGTACTCTAGATTTTGGCTATTCAGTTTTAGTTTAGGACATTTTTGTAGGTCAATTTGTGATAGTAAGCGAGGGGTTCCAGTGGCGATAGTCTGAGTTTTGGATTCGTTCAACTGCAAGCCATGCTGTTTTGCCCAGTGGCAGATGAATTTGATGTTAGAGTTTGTCAAGGTTAAACAGTGCTCCATATCACTGACTCAAAAGTGGGAATAAATTTGCAAATCATCTCGTAAAGATGGAACTTGGAATTTATAATGTTGTTCGTCACACTGTTGATGTGAAGAGAAAAGAGTAAAGGTCCGAGAACTGAGAACTGAGGACACCTCTGGTAACGGGCTTCCAACAAGACTCATTGTCCTCAGTTTTCACAAGTTGTCATTGGTCAGTGAGGTAGGATTTGACCCAGTTAACACACCCATCGGAGAAACCATCAATCTTTAACTTGATGAAAAGCAAGGAATGATAAACACAGTCAAAAGCTTTAGAGAAATCTAAAAGAAATAGAATTGTGACTTGCCTTTTATCCATTGACAGTCTGATGTCATCTGTAATTTTAAGAAGAGCTGAGCCAGTAATGTGGTTAGATCTAAAACCAGACTGCAAGTTGGATAAAACGTTACTTATCTTTAAGAAAGAAGAAAGTAGACATGGAAAAAATGATTTAATGAAAACTTATTAACACGTTCAATGCTGAAAGAGAACATAACTGCACACCCCCAGGCTGAGTACGAAACACTATCATGTAGTACAGGCACCCCTCACACAAATATAGCGGTATCCGAAAACGAAATACACCAAGACTGCCACAACAAGCGACGAGCAACACAACGTTCCTGGGGAACGGTTAACCTTATCCTGAATAAATACATTTCAAGGGCGGGTGGTGCATTGTTCCATGTGCACTGCCAGGTGCGCCATTTCAGCACTACATTGATCAATCTAGCCTGCACGGGACGTGTTATCAAAATAATTCTTAAAAATAATAATGTGTTATCTTTTATCATATTGATTAATTAATAATATTAAACTTTAGTTAAACTGTTTCATTTCTGGCCAGCTATATGAAAAAAGTATCCTACTCAACTTAAAAAATTATGGAAAAGCAAATAAAAATAGATTAGTACCTTATAAACTATGTAATATTAATATTATTTTTACTAATATCCATAAAGCAAATAGTTAACTGGGCTTGTTTTTTAGTTAGATTTCCAAAATTTGGTTTGAAATAAAAATGAGCTTAATATTATTGTAAACTGAATACTTCATTCCTGTCTGAAGAACAGTTATAATAAGCTTGTGCATTCCCTTGTCTTATGAAAAGTTACACTTTACGACATACACAGAGTTTTATGAGGTTAGTCAGCTGTGTACTAGTATAAGTCTCCTTTCTTACTGTTACTTGTTTCCTTATGATAATATCATGTTTATAGACACTCAATTGGGTCAGCAGCAGAAGAGGAGATAGACTACATTGTGTCTGGTGGCTTAGATGATACAGTTAAGACATGGACATTGAAGAATGACGGACTTGAGCTGATGCACAACCTGGAGGGCCACTCTCTGGGTGTTGTTTCTGTTGCTGTCAACTCAGACTCCACAAGTCAGTAGAAGGCAATCATACACATAGAGAGATAAATCCATTTATTGACCAAGAACATATTGTTCTTCGTCAATAATGCTGTGTGTGTGTATTGACCAAGTACATAGCACATTGTGTTCTTATTGTTCATAAAATGTCATTATCAGGTGTTGTGTAAGTGGGAATAATTTTTTAGTTTTACAGTAAACCCTCGCTCGATTCAACGGACCTCAATTTAACGGACTTCGAATTTAACGGACATCTTGCAGTTATTTTACAGTATCTAAATTGTTAAACAGTGCATTGAAGGAATTTTTATAAAAAGTTTTAATTTATAAAAGTCTAGGTTTTGTTAGGCAACTTCAAGTATTCCACAAATAGTTATTATTATTCAGTATATCTTACATACTCTTTATCCTGAAGGTTTAATCACTTTTATACAATATGTATTTGTATATTTTATTAATTGTCAAGGTAACAATGATCTTACAACATTACAGTTAGTTTTGTGGCAATCTCATGACAGCTTGGGGTGAATTCACCCTAATTTAACGGACAATCGGCTTTAACGGACTAGAGCCGACCCCACATAGTCCGTTAAATCGAGGATTTACTGTAGTCTTTCTTCTTCCACTTGTATCTATTATCCTATGATGTAGGATGATGAATTTTAATTAAACTTAAATACAATACCTTTACTAAATGGGTGGGTAGGTCAATACCACTTTATGTATATATTTGGGCGGGTGGGTCATTACCACACTTTACGTGTATAGGTGGGTGGGTGTTTCACTACCACTGTATGTGTACGGGGGGTCCAATACCACTGTACGTTTATAGGTGGGAAAGTAGGGAATATCACTGTACGTGTTTGGGTGGGTCATTACCACTTTACGTGAATGGGTGAGTAGGTGGGTCATTACCACTGTATGGATCGGTGGGTGTTTCAATACCACTGTACATGTATTGGTGGGTGGGTAGGTCAGTACTAATGTACATGTATGGGTGGGGGAGGGGATTTATTTAGGGTAGCTTTAATATTAATAAGACTTAAACTAGAATATAATTTTATGTTTTAATACTGCTTAAAGTATTGCTCTAATTACTTAAGACACTAGTTTGATCTCTTTTGTAAGTGAGTAGTCCTTGATTAGCCTGCACGTTCGGTTGTCAGGACTCAGTCTCAACTCAAAGAAGGTTTCTGATGATGGTTTCTTAACTCCACCATGAGGTACAGTGAGTTTCTTTTACTGTTTGGACGATAAATGTTATTTCAGTTTTACCAGTTGTTTGATCCTTTAGCTATTTAATTCTGACTGCTCACTCAAAAGGGGGGTTTCTGAATATTTAACTGATAAATTAGTAAGGTTTTTTTTTTCTGTACAGGTTTGTGGTTTCATGCATTGAAACTACCATATATATTAGAAGTTGGGATGTCTCCTTTTTTACAATATGGGCCAATATACTCCTGGCCAAAATAAACGTACCACCTCTTTAATTACTGTTTTATCATGAACAGCTAATAATTTATATCATTTTGTTTTATTAGCCTCCAGAACTGTTATATTATAGAAATAATACTGGTTAAATTACCTTTTTTCTGTCAACAGTTCTTCAAACATAATCTGCTATGTACATTTCGAAGCATAAAGCATCATCAGGCTTTTCAAAAACGTCACTATTTACATTAGAACACTAAAAACACTAAAAACACTAAAAACATTAAAAACATTTAAACATATTAAAATAACACATTTGCCGGCCGGCGATAGACACCAACTCTGGTGACGCCGATAGAGTTGGTGTCTATCTATTAATGTTTTTAGTGTTTTTAGTGTTCTAATGTAAATAGTGACGTTTTTGAAAAGCCTGATGATGAAGCTTTATGCTTCGAAATGTACATAGCAGATTATGTTTCAAGAACTGTTGACAGAAAAAAGGTAATTTAACCAGTATTATTTCTATAATAATTTATGTAAAACTTGTATATATATATATATATATATATATATATATATATATATATATATATATATATATATATATATATATATATATATAGTTGGGTGCAAATGAGATGGAAAAAAGTAGTAAAACACAACTTGTTTGAATTGAAGGTTATTAGTTTTGCTAAATAAAAAAAAATAAACAAATTTGTAATTTATTATTACAAAATAAATTCGCCAATTTGAGAGAAAAACTTTAATTACAATGATGGTTAAGTCTTCATCTAGTACCTTGTATTCCCTCCCCTAGCTCTGATAGCAGATTCTAGTCTTCTTTGGATTCCATTTATAAGGTGTTAGATATCGTCTTGGGGTAAATTATGAACCCACCTTTTGAGATTATCCCAACATTTTCTATGGCATTAGGTCAGGGTTTCTTGCTCGCCTGTCACTCTGTTGCAATTGCAGTCACTCTGTGGTCTCTTCGATACACTCTAATCAGTGTGGCCGTGCAATGTCATGCATAGGATGAAGTTACCTCCAAGATCAACAGCAAATGGAACCACATGACATTCAAGGATCTTGTCCACATACCTTTGTGTCCACAGTGCTGGCCTACCAATTGTCACTATCTCTGTATGACCGACAGAACTTATGCCATCCCAAAACATAAGTGAGCCATATTTCTTCAGGGAAATGCAGGCCTCCTCAAACCCTTCTCTTTGCCTTCTCCTTGCTAAACTCGCTGAAGTCCATCTAGAGCTGTCAAGTTGATGCGAGTCAACGGTGAATAACATGAGTCTTCAATTTGTGTCAGTCCAATTCACGTGTTTAAGAGTAAACTTTAGTCTAATTGCTCGGTGCCGTGCGGTGAGACAGGGACCAGTAGTCGGTCACTTACTGCGTATCTGACACTCATGGAGGCGTCTACGAATAGTTCAAGCAGGTATCCGGACATTTCTAACTTGCCTGACCATGTTCTGAAGCTGATTACTAGTGGTATTCTGTCTCCTAAGAACATTGAGTCTCGAAAAACGATCATCTCTTATTTGTAATTCTTCCTCGATCTCCTCCTCGTCTTTACCTGTTTCTAAAAACCGCCTTATAACTCTTCTGATAGTGTATGTTCGACACCTAATAACCTGGCCATCTCTCTCTGAGAAAAACCATCGTGTTCTATCTCTAGCCCTCATGCGGACACTCAGCTTCAATTAAATTTTGGGGCATACTGATTAAACAAAAAAATCAGTGATTATCACCTATTACAACCCGTAAAACTGCACAAATCACTGTATCCAACAAGAGACCTTCAGAAAATGAATAATACTGGGCAATAAAAATGGTGTTCATTCTTGTCAAAACAAATAATTGATAAGGATAGGCAGAAATATAAGGCAAGGAATAGATGGATGTGACAGATGTTATTGTCTGTCGTGTATGGGAGTGGTGTGTCAATACCACTGTACATGTTTGGGTGAGTAGGTGAGTATTATTATATTATTAAAATGCATGAATAAATAAAATAAATTTGAGGCATCAACAACATCTAAACAGTATAAAAATGTTGGTGCTAACCTAATACAAACGTGGTTTCAGTGATTGCTTCTAGTTCTCTAGATTCTGCACTTCGCCTATGGAACACCGTAACAGGAGAGAAATTGGGGACAATGGAAACAGGCCCAGCTGATGTTTGGACTGTTTGTTTCTCACCGGATGACAAATTTGTAATATCAGGCAGTCATGCTGGCAAGATTCATATGTACAGTGTGGAGACCAGCAAGCAGGAGAGGACGCTTGATACAAGAGGAAAGTTTACACTGAGCATCGCTTATGTAAGTTTTAAACGGAATGCTTAAATATTGGTCATGGCGACTGTAAACGTATTTTACCCTATATAACCAAGCTCAACCAGACATAACATATTTGAACCTAGCTTAACCTGACCTATCGTACATACAAACTAGAAACATAAACCCTTATGTTATGAGAAACAGAAAGGTTTATGTTTCTATTTCTGGTGTTATAGGAATGCTGATGAGCTTTTAACCGCACATCACTATTACTAGGAAATGACTGTTGTACTAATACTGTCGAGCGGAATTTTATGGTTAGTAATGTTGAAACTTTGGATGTTATTAATCAAGGGAGTAACAAAACAGATGGTGTTCGGGTTGTTGTAGCAAACATGGAAGAAATTATAAAAAAACATAAAGAGAATAGCAAAATTGCCTTCGCCCACTGCATCTCAGGAGACATTAATAACAGCCGACAAATGAGTGCAGGAGTGGCAGTTGTTTTCAAAAAAAATGTTTGGAAGACCTAAGTTAACAGATTTTTTAAATAAGTACTTAACATTTCAAAATAAAAGTGAAGCTGCAATATATGGACTAGTCACTAAAAATAAATACTTCAATAAACCTAAGCTACCGGATTATGACACTGCATTAATAAATTAATAGATGACTTTAAAAAAAGGAGTTTTAAATATCTAATTTGTAGTCCAATGGGATGTACAAGAGATCTAGTTACCATCCAGAATTTTGCAAATAATATCACTAAGTTCCACAAAAGCACCAAGGCATCAGTCATTATTGTAGTAAAAAATGAAGAAAGTAAAAACAACCTAAGAAGAGGAAAATCACTTGAAAGGTTTGTTTCACTACTGAAATCAGCTGTTGATGGAGTTACACATGATTCAACTACAGTTGTACCGGAGCACTCCAATATAAACTCACAGTCTGTCCAGGATTTAGTACTAACTGAGCGTGTATGTGAAAAACCAACCCAATTAATGGATGCACCAACATTGAGCCAACCTAACCACTTATCACCTCCAGGAAGTCCCCACCTTGGATGGAGTACACCCAAGTCCAACATCAACAACAAATGAGAAGTTTTGTTACTATAAAATTTCAAAGGAAATGCTTCCTCAAATGCATTCATGAAGCAATTTAAAAAAATTAGAACTATTAGTTTCATAATAATTGTTATCAGATACATCCCAATTGATTTCTTTTGCAAGTTTAATAAAATTATTTACATTTTTATTTGAAAATAAACGTCTTTGTTTTTGGTCTACAGCTCTTTTTATTCAAGGTTGTGTCATTTGTCAAATTTATAAAAATTGCCCTATGGTCTGAGATGCCAAGTTCTAAATTCATCAATGTATTTTGTATTTTTGTCAATCTGTTTAATAATTCTTCAAACTTAAATAGAAAATATTTAAAATTTGCTTTGATTGGAGTTCTGTAAATAGAGACAATAATTATATTTAGTGCCTTCTCCTCTACAGTAAAAACTATCAAGATTATAATTTGGTATACTATTTAACAAATGGACATTTTCATTCCTTAACCAATGCTCATTCAAACATAATACTGATATCTTACAACTTAGGCTTAAGCGGCCGGTGTCATAACTAGAATCTACAGTTTCCGGTGACAACCGCGTCAAGGTACTATCTACAATATTTACAAGATGACCAGACGTTTCGCCCATACTGTGATGTGGCATCCTCAGTGGTATCTCTGAGACTGAAATCGGCAAGTGACCTTCCAGCTTTATAACAGGTGGTGGGGTGGGGACTGGTTAGCAGGTATGCTGGAGGGGGGCGGAGGCACGACCCACGTGACCTTCGGTCATTGGCCGAAAAATCAATATGGCTGACTCTTCCATTTTATTTCAATTTACTTAAAATGGGTTCTCATGCCTTTGGCAGCCGTATACTATCATCCTTATTAAAATTATTTCTTCTTTTATATATTTCTGTGGCTTCCCTTACAATTCTCGGGTAGTAATGTGGGATGTTGGCAAGGACTTTAGTTTTGTCAAATAAAATTCCATGATTACTTTTTGTGCTATGTTCAGCAACAGCAGACTTTTCCGTATCTTCATTCTTAGTATGCCTTATATGTTCCTTAATCCTTGTGGAAATTAACCTCTTGGCTTCCCCTATGTAGACTGACCCGCAACTACAAGGTATTTCATATACTGCAGGCATAGCTAGTGGAATTTTATCTTTGACTGGCCTCAGAAAATTCTTTAATCTATTCGGTGGCTTGTAAATGGTTTTTATATTTTCTTTACTTAACCCTTTCCACTCCAATTACTGGGAACCCAGTTTACCTATCAGCTCCATTTACTTTTAAGCAAAGATTGCCACTACATTTGTTCAGTGGGAAAACATATATCTGATAGTTCCAAAAAGCTGATGTATTTTTTCTTTGTTTCTTCTATGACTAAAGTATAGATTAATATAAAATAAAACATATATTTTTATTTTCAAAATTTTTTAATTATATATATTTATTGGAACAAAATTTAATTTCTAACAAAAAAACGGATACAAGAAGAATTTTTGAAAAATTTTAAATAGGAAGAATAGTATTTGTTGTTTGTTTTTTGTTGTTTATATCCTTACAAACAAAAAAAAGTCATTTTCAAATATTTTGGACTAAATTATACATAAAAAAAAATATATAATTCTAAAACCGAATTTTTTTGAAAAACAACATTTTTACCAAAAAAATTATTTTCACTGCAACTAGTAAACAATTGCTCCATAAATTTTATTTTATTGCTTAGCAACAGTCAAAAGGTACATAATTTAGACCAAATTTGTAAGTAAAGCTTTTTTCAATAATTCAAAACATGTTATCAGCTAAAAATATAAACAGACAAAATCTAATAGCCTACTTGCAACGCTCTTTCATTTTCGTAAAAATAGAAATATTATGAATAAACAGTAAAACAACAACGATAACCTAGCAACAACAATGCGTTTTATAAGCTCATTACGAACGATAACATATGACGGAACAAAGTGAGTGCAGATAGCTGTTGCAGTCAGCCAGCTGTTTACAGAGCAGCCACAGACGACAAACATTACATTTTCTGAGGTTTGTTTACTGATACTAAACTCAAACGGTTCCGAAAAAATTCTACAGATAGCAGCACATATCAAACAACAACCCTAGCGGTCAATAATGTAACTACGTCAGTCTAAATACAATCATAGAACGTTTTTATAGAGACGTCGGGTCCGGCCCGACATTGGAGTTAGTGCGGTAAGTTGCGTGGCGGGGCTGCTCCGCCACTTGAGTGGAAAGGGTTAATAGCCTGCCAATATTTTCCGTTGTTCCCTTTATGTAAGGTAGATACGCCTTTTTGAGGTATCCTTATCTTGTCTTGTATCTACTCTATTGTCTTGTTCTTTCCTCTTCAACTGTTTTCCAATAGTATAATTGATTTCTCTAACTGAATATCCATTCTGTTTTAATGTTGAATGTAATATTTGTCTTTCTTTCTTCCAACTATTTTGGTCTGAAATGTGAATGGCTCGATTGATTAAAGTGTTTAAAACTGCATTCTTCTGTGCCGGATGATGATGGGAAGCAGCATTTAAATATCTATTGGTATGTGTAGGTTTCCGGTATACCGAGTGGCCTATTCGTCCATCTCTTCTTCTCACAGTTAAAACGTCAAGGAAAGGCAAACTTCCGTTATTCTCGATTTCCATTGTGAACTTGATATTAGAGTGAATAGAATTGATATGGTGCAGAAAATCATCCAATCTCTCTTTACCATGTGGCCACACAGCCCAAACATCGTCTACATATCGATACCATGCCTTTGGTTTCAAATCAGACGTTTCAAGTGCCTTCTTTTCAAATATTTCCATATAAAGATTAGCTGCAACTGGTGATAGAGGTGATCCCATAGCTGCCCCCTCAGTTTGTTCATAGAACTTCCCATCGAAGAAGAAATAAGTTGATGTGAGGCATAGTTCAGCTAGCTCTGCTAAATCGCTGGTACTTCACCACTTACACCACTGCACGTACTGCACGTGTATGGGTGGGTGGGTGGGTCAACACCACTGTACGTGTATGGGTGGGTGGGTGGGTCATCACCACTGCACGTGTATGGGTATGTAAGGTTTACAAAACATTTCTGCACTCCAATTAGAATCGTTACTTTTCTCGCCCGAAATTTCACGTGGCTAGAACCAGCTGATCGTTGTACACTGAAGTAGAATATTGGTCTCTAGTCAAATACTCTTGGTTTGTAACAAGGCAATATCTTCTACGTGTATTGTCTTCAGAAACTTTTATTTTTTCAACTGTTCCCCTGGAGATAAAGTAAGAAAAAATGTATACTACCCATACGTACCACTGTACGTGTATGGGCGGGCGGGTGGGTCAACACCACTGTACGTGTATGGGTGGGCGGGTGGGTCAATATCACTGTACGTGTATGGGCGGGTGGGTGGGTCAATACCACTGTACGTGTATGAGTGGGTGGGTGTGTCATTACCACTGTACGTGTATAGGTGGGCGGGTGGGTCAATACCACTGTATGTGTATGGGCGGGCGGGTGGGTCAATACCAATGTACAAGTATGGGTGGGCGTGTGGGTCAATACCACTGTACGTGTATAGGTGGGCGGGTGGGTAAATACCATCGTACGTGTATGGGCGGGCGGGTGGGTAAATACCACTGTACGTTAATGGGCGGGCGGGTGGGTTTTTTGCATAGCCAGGTGATGACCCATGAAGGAAGTCTTAACAATTTTTTAATGTAAGCCTACTTCAAGTTATACCTCATTTTAAAGGTATTTGTTTGTAAAACACAAGAGTGTATCATATAGTGTATTCACTTTACTTACCACTGAATGTCAAAGTGTTGCTAGTAAGGGCTCTAGTTCTCACTCACTTTAATTATTGTGACGTCGTGATTAATGACATGTCTGCCGAGCTTTCTGAGAGACTTCAACGTGCACAAAATTACTGCATCAGATTCATATTTCATCTTTCAAGAAGAGATCATGTAACCCAATTCTATGATCAACTTTCTTTACTAAAAATTAAGGGGCTCTATGAATTTCACACCATTTCTTTCTTACACAAGGTATTGCACACGAAGTCTCCTAAATATCTGTATGATAACTTCAAGTTTTTGTCTCATGTTAGTGCCCGGGAAACACGCAGGGGTGCTTCGCTTCTTTGTATTCCTACTCATAGAACTTCAATATTTAATAAATCGTTTACCGTAAATTCTTGCCGGCTGAGGAATTCCCTTCCAGATGGTATGAGGAACATTGATAACTGTTATCGCTTCAGGGCGGAGGTAAAAGACTTTCTCCTGCGGGTCCGATGATAGCCGGTAGTGTTTGGCAGGCATCTGGAGGATACGTATGAATGTGGTTTGTAAGTTTTTTCTTTTTTCTTTTAGTTTTATGATTTACTATTAAGTTAATAAATGTGTGAATGAGCGTGTGATCCAGTTGAAGAGAGCGTGTGTGAGGGTGTAAGTGGAATTTCATAATCTTATTTTTATTTCTAAGTCTGTTAATTTATTTTATGCTTGTAATTACATACATCATTTCACTGTGGTTATTATTATTATTTACTTTAAAATAGTTTTTTTTATATATATATTATAATAGTTATTGTTACTTTTATTCAGTTGCAATTACTGTATTTAAAAACAAAATTGTTATAATTTTAATTATTTTTGTATCAGGTTAAGTGGAAGAAGGGACTTTGTAGTCCCAACTTCGCCTGGTTAAATAAAGACGTTTTTCATTTCATTTCATCGCTGTTAAGAATTTCCTTGATTATTTCAATTGTTTCAGGTACTGGAACCTTAGTGAACAATGATTCTACATCAAAACTTACTAGTATGTCAGTATCTTGCAACTTCTGTTGGCTGATAAGGCTGATAAAATGTCTAGAATCTCTAACAAATGACTCAGTTTTTCCTACAACTTCACTTAGTTGTTTTGATATAAACTTGGCTAAATTATAAGTAGGTGATCCTATGGAACTTACTATAGGTCTCATCGGTATATTTTCTTTATGTACCTAAGGTAATCCGTACAATAGTGGTGGCCTAGGGTCAGAATTTATTAATTGTCCTTTTATCTTATTGTTAAAATTAGGGTTTGACTTAACCAATTTTGATACACTTGAAGCAATTCTTTTAGTTGGCTTTCTTACTAATTTATATGGACCGTTATTAATCATATCTTTCATTTTGACTTTATAATCTTCCGTCTTCATAATTACTGTTGCATTTCCTTTATCTGATGGTATAACTATTCTTGAGTCATCTTCTTTCAAAGCCTTCAATGCAACTTTTTCATCCCTAGAGAGATTAGATTTTGGCGGCCGAGCCAAGATAAGGATACCTCAAGACAAGATAAGGATACCTCAAAAAAGGCGTATCTACCTTACATAAAGGGAACAACGGAAAAGATTGGCAGGCTATTAAGTAAAGAAAATATAAAAACCATTTACAAGCCACCGAATAGATTAAAGAATTTTCTGAGGCCAGTCAAAGATAAAATTCCACTAGCTATGCCTGGAGTATATGAAATACCTTGTAGTTGCGGGTCAGTCTACATAGGGGAAACCAAGAGGTTAATTTCCACAAGGATTAAGGAACATATAAGGCATACTAAGAATGAAGATACGGAAAAGTCTGCTGTTGCTGAACATAGCACAAAAAGTAATCATGGAATTTTATTTGACAAAACTAAAGTCCTTGCCAACATCCCACATTACTACCCGAGAATCGTAAGGGAAGCCATAGAAATATATAAAAGAAGAAATAATTTTAATAAGGATGATAGTATACGGCTGCCAAAGACATGGGAACCCATTTTAAGTAAATTGAAATAAAATGGAAGAGTCAGCCATATTGATTTTTCGGCCAATGACCAAAGGTCACGTGGGTCGTGCCTCCGCCCCCCTCCAGCATACCTGCTAACCAGTCCCCACCCCACCACCTGTTATAAAGCTGGAAGGTCACTTGCCGATTTCAGTCTCAGATATACCACTGAGGATGCTACATCACAGTATGGGCGAAACGTCTGGTCATCTTGTAAATATTGTAGATAGTACCTTGACGCGGTTGTCACCGGAAACTGTAGATTCTAGTTATAATACTGATATATTTGAATTTTTTTCAATTATTTCCAATTAATTTTTTTATGTTTTCTAACAATCTACCTTGAATGTTTAAGCATTGATTTTACTATACATAGAAGATAGTTCCATCCAATGTTAATTATTGAGGCACGGAAAATGGGAGCGACCGTGCTGCAACCTGTCGTCAATGAAGTTAAAGAGGTCGAAATTGCCTCCAGTTTCGACTGTTCGGTTGCACAACCTGTGAGCAGTAAAGGAACTAATCACTCCCTCTCATTCCCCCACTCTCTCTCTCTCTCTTTCTATCGAGACGCTCATTCGGAAGTACTTGTCTACGTCGCCACTGCACCTGTACTGTCGCCGATTGGCCTTGATAGTGGGTCAAAGTGGGATATTATTCCTTGCTGTGGTTTGCCTTGCACGGAAAGGAATCGCGATCTTTTATTTAGGCCTTAGGGGGTTGTGAATATGAAAATGTTAGGGGACATTTTTTTTGTTATTTTGTCAATGTAAATAACAGTGTGTTACAGATGTTTAGTTAAAACATTATACATTATCAAAAATGATGTAAATACTGTTTGTTTTATAAGTTTATTGATTTTTTAAGTAATTGTATATTTAGAAGTAGCAAGAAAAATGTTGGTAGTTCTAAATTGTTAAAGGCTAAATTGTTAAGTCCCTGGATAGCACCAAACATTTTATATAAATTTGAGAGACGTAAAAAATTATATAAAATTTCTACGAAAAGACCATATGACAGTTTTTCAAAATTATTTTGCAAAATGTACTAATGAATTAAATAATGTGATCAATTTTACAAAAAAACAATTATTATTCAACATTATTAGAAAACTGTAAAGGTGATGTATCTGAGCAGTGGAAGGTAATAAATAACTTAACAAGTGGTTCCTCAAAGAAAATAGTTGAGCTAATTGAATTGCCAAATGGCGAAGTTACGCGTGAGTCTTCCGTCATTGCTGATAATATAAACAATCACCTTATCACAATCCAGTCTAGCCGTCCAGACGTTGTGCATTCCAATGCCCTTCCACCTTTACGTACTTAATGTCAACATTCATTCTTTATAACTCCAACAGATGAAATTAAGAGTATTCTTAAGCTTTTAAAAAATAAAAAAATAACTGGCTCTGACCAAATTAATATACATTTACTGAAAAATATAATTGATGAGATTGCACCAGTTTTAGTTCACTTAATAATAAACAGTAGTTTTATCAAAGGCATTTTTCCTGAGAGCCTGAAGTTAAGTTCAGTGGTACCTATTTTGAAGGACAATAACTCTATAAACTAGATAACATAATAACTATCAGCTTGTTATCTGTATTCTCTAAGGGTTTTGAAAAAAACAATGATTAAATGACTCCATAGTTATTTATCTAAGTTAAATTTTCTTAATCCACGTCAATTCAGTTTTATCAAAGGAAAGTCATCTGAGGATGCGTTATTAGAAGTATCAGAAATAATTTATAACAATTTAATTATTCATTAACTTATCATCTGTCATATAGTTCACATTTAATACTAGAATTAACCCTTTATATTATTGAAATCATTATTCTTTTTTTATCAAGTAATTAAAGCTTCTTGTCATTATAGCATTTTATAATTATTGTTGTATTGTTAACTATAAATGAATATTCCTTTTTGTTTAAAAGTAAATTGAACTATTTGTCATAAATACCACAATATTAAAATCTTCTTCCGGGTCACGCCGTGGACAGGGAAATGTGTGTGGTAGGCCTACCGAAAGTTTTAATATTCGTTGTTTTCCTCGTGTGTGAAGTGTGTTTGTTAAGTTTTAATTAATTTGTGACGCGTCCCACTTGGACTTATTTGTTTTCTTTAACCTGAAGATGCCGTCCGTATTCACGGCGAAACATGTAGTTGTTATCACCATCACACGCTGTGAACTGTTTGACGGAAGGTAAAGTAAACCTATTTTAGTCTATACCAGGATTGGCATTTTTTCTTTTTATTTGATATAAAGAGATGGAGATAAAGAGAAAATATTTGCTGTATTGATGATTTCATAAATAGTGGCGGAGTCATAAAATGAAAAAGAAAAAACATACTTGCACACAATTCAGTTCTTCAGTCGCGTTGCCGAAAATCGTGTAATAGGCCTACCTCACTCTCTGGCCGTTAACGAGTTGCGCGCAATCCTAGCTGCGTTAATTGCGATGTCCCAAGAAGGCCCCAAACCAGTACTCGAGTTGCGCGCAATACCGATCTCAGGTAGTCTCCAGTCTTGGTCGCTCAAAAATGCAACTTAGACCTCAAGCTGTGCTATAGAAATATTTCCGTAAATATCACAATCCGCCAAAAATAACTTGAATTTTCATTGGTCTGATTCCGAATAGCACCAAACTTATACTACAAAATAAGCACATATCTGCTTATATTCTGTGCTCATATTTTCTTGGTTATTGGTAAAATATAATAATTATCTATATCAGCTGAACTTGTTTCCAAGATGACAAAACCAGGATTTCATTTTTCTATAACAACTAAAGTGTGACAATATCTGAATTGATTTTGGGCTTGAGTTGGATAAAAAAAAAAAAAACAATAAAATGGAAATATTTTTATTAATATTTATTATTTTGGGGTACGGTACTAGACTAACAATCATCGCATATCCTTTGTTTTTCCTGTAACGTTTTAAGTACAGCTCGCACGTTTTGTTATTGGACCCTCGCCTAACTCTCATTAGTGATTTAAGTTAAGTGATCACCGTAATACTATATCCTAATTAATCTAATGTGTAGCTAAATAAGTGTAAATAATATAAGTTGTTTGACTTTTAGTCATCTTTTTAACCGCAGATGTTTAATATAATTATGTTTGCCATTCATTTAAATGTTACTATTAAATTACAATAATTTTTAAACATGTATAGCCTATAATACTCCCCATGGCCCACAGTTCTAGAGTTGAAGTTTTTGGTTATTAAAAAAAGGTCCCTGTTCTTCTACTTAGGATTAATTTATCTAATTTGAAAGTGTATGCTTATCATTAATACGATATATATAATTGTTTCAATTTGAAACCATACTATTACAGTTCAAAATATGCGCAAAACCCAAATTTACGTCTTATTTTTTAACTATATTATTGTTTATTTGTAATATTTATTTGTTTATATAGTTTTGTTAGTTCTTGGCATTGTTTGTTCTGTTCATTCTCAGTTGTGTAAATAAGTCATATTCGAATTGTTATATTTAAAAACACCACAGAGTGCGGTTACAGTTAATTTTGTTATTATTTAGACTGTGGTTACTTAAAATTAGTTATTTCTTATGTTATTGCTGGTCACGTTACTTGTGAAGTGTTACCAGTGTAATTCCAGAGTGTCTTTTCCAGAGAAATTGAAAATATAAATAAATTGCAGTTTATCCATACTTTCACATCTAGTAAAATAATAGTATGAAAAACAGATGTGTTAACTTTAATTATATTCGCCTTAAACATACATTTTACAATGGTCTGATTCAATCAATGTTATAAATCAGTATTTTTTAAAGGGGGACATAAACAAAATTTACAATAATTTCACAACCTGATTAAAATAATGAAAATTGAATCTAAATAATCAGTAGTCTAGTTATATTCTATCGCGATAATATTTCCTAACCAATTGCAATTGACATCGAGATTGTTTTTCTCAAGAAGTAATATTAGAGTCACAACTCTTCATGATTCCGAAAAAAATAAAAACTGACCATTCACCAAACAATGAAATATTTTACAAACAATCATGCAATTACTTGGAACCAAATAATATGTTAATGTTACAGACAGTAATAATAAAACATATGTATATAATAAAATTAAAAATAATGCTATTTTAAATTAAATGCCTATACACAGATTGTCTGAATCAGGCCATAAGATGAAAGCTATTTTTATCTTGTATAGAAGTAAATTAGTGGTTTTGTTATGATTTGTTCTAACCCTATCATTCAATTTGAATCTCATTTGGGTTTTATATTTTGCCCAGTATTATTCTATATAAATATCATAGGCCCATTTCAATATTTATTTTGTCAAAGAAATAAATAATGTCACACTTTTTAATATTTCACTATAGGCTATTATATATTCCTGGAATATTTGCAGATTAATTTCATAACTGAAAGGAGAGTCATTGATTGGATTTGAAAACAATTTATTTTTTAATCAATTACCGCATATGAAAAACTAATGATTGAGTACAACAGTCGATTTAATCACCTAATCAATGGTTAAAATGCAATAAATAAAGATTTTTCAGATGGGCTATATAATATGAAAATGTTTACTTAAATCAGCAGTAATTATCGCCAGCATTGCCGATAAGTTAGCGGTCTATTCAAGTGTGTCTATTTACAAATGCACGGTGTGTTAATCATATAAATCAATATGGTGTTTTAATTTATTCAGTTATAAATATTTCTTTATTCAATATGAATGTCACACTGAGTTTTACTGTAATAGTATCAACACAGTATTCTTTATTATTCGAAAGAGATGCAAGCAAATATAAAAACAGAGAACCCGGATAAACGTTGGCCATATGGAATAACGTAAACAATTATCTAAGCAGGACGTTGTTTGTGTGTAGGACCTGAGGAAGGAGAGGGCGGGGCGGCTGTCTGGAGAATGGGAGAGTGGGTTAAGAGGAGGGAAGTGAGACAGAGACGGAAGAGCGTGCGAGAGAGAGAGGAAATAGGGCTATGCGCAGCGCAGCGTGGGGCCTCAAAACAGTTTAGGGGCCTCGCCACAACTCTCCCATATGGATGGAGTATCTCTTTATATAGTAAAATCAATGGTTCAAGTGCATGAGCCAAGAAAATGTATCATTATATTTAGCTGTATTACAAATTGGCCAGAGATTTATATTTGTATTTAAAAAAACATCTACAGAATCAAAGTTATGAAAATTGTCACACATAAGACAAAAATGTTCTACAGTTATACTGGACTCACTGTTTTGTTTTTTGACAGGTTTTTTTTTGTTGGGGGAAAGTGAATCGATATGTGTGCTAGGGCTGAGTGCGGGTGGAGTGGTTGGGGATGGGAAGCCAGACAAAGATGGTGAGCTGTAGGTTTGGGTCAGTGCAGGAGAGTGAGGTACATATGTGTCAATACTACTAGTTTCTCTAATAGCTATATAAAAAGTTTCTTTATCAAAAAAATAAGACGTGAATCACGAAGGGCTTAAAAGTCTAGTTTTAAAAAACGTGAGTTGAGTAGAATGATAAAGGTTTCCAGTGATTAAAATTTTATAAATCATGTAAAAAAATACAAAAAAATTTTCAAAAAAGTATGTAATGCTTCAAAAAACTTACAAACAATAAATTTATAGCAGATTCAAACGATAAAAGCAAAGCGGCTTGGAGTATTGTGAAATCCGAACTAGGCTGTAAAAAACTTGAAACAAAGTTTTCTGATATCATGGTATCAGATAAGTGTTTAAACAATGCACTGGACATTGCACATTTTTTTAATAGAATGTTCATTAATATTTCTGACAAAATTGGACTGCATCCGTGTGCTAACAGGGCTCTAAATCTGGTAAAAGTCTTGAATTCAAATTTTGAGTATTTAGAATTTAGTTTTCTGAATATTGGTGAAAAGGATGTATTCAAAGTCATTAGATTATTAAAAAATAAAAATAAGCGGGTTGGGATGGAGTTCCGGTTGACTTGATGAAGAAAGTTTCAAGCTATATAGCCAAACCCTTAGCTACTATTATTAACCAATCCTTTGGAAATGGCTATTTTCCTAATCATTTAAAATATGCAGAGGTTAAACCCATTTATAAGAAGGGGGAGAGAACAAATCCTGATAATTATAGACCAGTCTCAGTCCTCCCAACTTTATCAAAAATTTTTGAAAAAATAACCTTAAATCAAATTTTAGTATTTTTAGAAAATAATAACTTTTTAGCTCCAGAGCAGTTTGGTTTTAGAAGAGGGATGAGTACTATGACTGCATTATCCAAGTTTATCCCTCCAGGTGCTGGGTTGAACTTTCTTGAGTGCTAGGCGTGTTTCAGCATGTTTGCAACTATACATAAAATATTATTCTATATACTGCAAACTTAATGAAAATGGTACATATTACATACCATTATTTTCAGAAAAAATCATAGAATGAGAAAAAATACTTATACAGGACTTAGCTTTTTATGGTAAACTATTGCTGGATGTTATTCTTTATAAAGAAGACAATTTTTTTACAATTTTTTCACTTCGAGTTCATATATCAGTTTACCAAAGTCATAAAATTGAAAATTCAAGATAGACACATTGTAGAAAACTTAATAATAAATACAAAAATATATACATGTTACAGGTTATCTTCTTGGACACATTCAGTTAGAGTAAAAAATGGAAAATTGTCCCATGTAAAAAATCACTAACATGACAAGTTACACATTTCATTGTAACATGTAGTGTTATTTCACTTTTACAACTCAAAATGTTTTTAGTTCACAAAATATAACAATGATAATCAATAAAAAACTAAAATAATTAATTAAAAAATATATCTTACGTAAAAAATTTACATTCTGGAGCAATGACAAGTTGATTTACTCAGTCAACTTCACTCTCAATGTCTGATTATTCATTTAGTTCGTCTAACAAATTTATTATTGCACTAGACCTACTTAATTCACTGATTTTTATGATAAAATACAATAAAACACAAAATAAAACAATAATAATAGACTACAATAACAATCTTACAATGTAAACAAACACCAAGCGGCAATACACTGAGCAACTGATTTGTGTGTGTTGGAAACAAAACATATGCTTCTAAACAACTGTTGTATAGCGGCAGTCTTGATGCAGACGTATTCCATAGATTATAATTATGTTCCGCGTTCCTTCTACTTCATTACTATATAAAATACTTTGTAATATTCAGTCGTTTATAGCCGCTAGTGCGTTTTAAATAGATCGCGTAGCTAACGTCGCACTGCGCGATGTCAGCACCACAACGGCTAGCGCTGACATCGCGCTGCGCGATGTCAGCACCTGGAGGGTTATTGATGAGGTTTTGGGTGCCTTGGATGGATCTCAGAGCACACTTGGTGTGTTTTGTGATCTCTCTAAGGCCTTCGACTGTGTTAGTCATGAGATACTCATTAAAAAGTTGAACAGATACAAATTTTCAAACTCCTCTATATCCTGGATACAATCCTACATATCAAATCGCCCTCAAAGAACCGTTATTTGTAGGAACAATGTTAGATATAAATCAGAGTGGGAGCTGCTAAAAGTAGGTGTACCACAAGGTTCAATTTTGGGGCCTCTTTTATTCTTATTATATGTTAACAACCTCCCTTCTAACGTATCAAACAATCTTATACTTTATGCAGATGATACGATTGCAGTTATCAAATCTAAGAATAACTTAAGATGAAATTAGGTGAAGCCATAACTGAACTAAGGAATTGGTTTGAAGTAAATGGATTGAAACTAAACCAAGAAAAAACAGTTGGTTAAATTTTGCACCCCACAGTCTAGAAATAATTTTTTTAATGAATTACAACTAGATCAGAAATTTTCTATTTAATACCACTAAATTTTTGGGGTTGGACCTTGACTCACATTTAAACTGGGTTATATGCAATGAAACAGTTTTAAAAAATTTAATTCAGCATGCTTTCAGATGCTTATTTTGAGACATTCAATAGATTCAAAAACCTCATTGATATATATTACGCATACTTTTATCCTGTTTTGCAATATGGTATAGAGTTCTGGGGGTTTTCATCAAATATAGATAAAATCCTAAGAACCCAAAAAAATTCCTTGGAATAGTGACATTTTCATCCTGGAAAGCCTCGTACAGACATATCTTTTGTGACCTTAACATTTTGAGTGTCCCCAGTTTAATAATTTTCAAAACACTACTATCAGTTCAATCAAATTACGAAACCCTTTATAATGAAAACAGTCAGCATGAATACAACACTATAGTTTGTATGATAGAACCTGTCTCCTGGACCCTCGGCTACCTGGGACTGGCCCGGGACACCCCCCAGCACTGGCAGCCGCTTGCGGCTGTTTCCTTAATGAGTCACTTACTGGCATCCCCACTAGGTGAACTAACTTTTTCCCGGATCACAATTTTTGAATTTTTTTCAAATATTTTAAAGTACATAAAAAAATAAGATAACGATATGAAACTCGATAAAAATTGAACAATATTGAGGTGGTCTGTTTATTTGTATAGTAACAATAAAGTTGGTTTTGTGTAACGATATGACGATTAAATTACGTTGGAATTGACAACAATTCTAATAAAATAATTTTGTAAATAAGCTTATGAGTAACATGGGTTAGAAGTAACAATCGAGTTTCACGAGAAAAATCTACGGTACCAACACTTGGAACATTGGACTTTTGCAGTGGAAGTCTGACTCATGGTGGCTAAAATATTTCTGAGAAGTAAATTATTGCAAGTTTACTGAGTTAGAATAATAAAGCCAAACACTGCGTTATTGAGTAAACATTAATATCATAGGCCATTTTACCAATGTGAATCTAAATAATTGACATGGATTTGAAAAATAAGACTATTCCTACTTTTAAGCACATTATATTTATAATTCAATCAATATTTTACAACTTTCACTTTTCACATGAACTTTAACAAAATAATCCAAAAGCACATCATATACATATCTTAAATAATAATGACAAAGGCACAATAATAGCCACAATATTTACATAATAACAATGAATACTATACAAACTTACATAAGCAAATTTTGAAATAAACATAATGTAGATTTTACAAGTTTGCTGCGAATAGGGCATCGATACGAAAATAATTACTTAATAAGATTATTAAGAACCCATGTACCAAATTTTATCCAAATGTTAGTGATATACATATCTTGAATAATAATGACAAAGTCACAATATTTACATAATAACAATGAATATTATACAAACTTACATAAGACAATTTTAAAATATACATAATGTAGATTTTACAAGTTTGCTGCGAATAGGGGGGCATCGATGCGAAAATAATTACTTAATAAGATTATTAAGAACCCATGTACCAAATGTTATCCAAATGTTAATAAATAGAACAGGTAATCAAAATTTTACCAATTTCCCGTAAGAAAAGCATAGGACAACGTGCATACAGTAGTGAGTTTATCAAAACATAAAATGTTATGTTACTTAGGGAATTATTGTAAATAATAAAAGTTTAATTTCTTCACAACCACTTAATCAAGATAATAATTCAAGATACTAATTTAATTGTTTTTCCGCCATCTTTTCAAAATCACTGAAGGATACTAATGGTTTCACTGTCGATTCACTGTTATCCGAGTCACCAGGTGCCAAAGTAATAATTAATTCTTGGACACTAATGTCATCAAGTCCTTCTTCTTTCCAATTGGCCTCAATTTCTTTTTCGACGTGCTGTACACAACTTCTCCAGTTATCCGGGGTGAAAGAGGTCACTGCTTCCATGAACAAATTTTGAATATCGTTCAGCTTGAAGGTGGTGTTTCGTGCAGCAACAAACCGTTTCAGATTAGCCCATACGAGTTCAATCGGATTGTAGTTGCAGTGGTATGGTGGAAGTCATACGACTTTGAACCCAAGCTGAGAGGCTTTCTTGTCGATCTCGTAACTTGTGACTTGAGGCTTGTGTAGCTTTATAAGGTTATATAACTCTGGCTTCCGCAAGTCAGGAGAGAAGGAGATATTGCGCGTTTTCAGCCATTATTCCATTTCACACTTCTTTGAGGCCGATGTTGGCACTTTATTTGCTATTCGAGAGTGATATGATACATTATCCATCACAATAGTTGAACCAGCCGGAATGGATTTGAGCAGCACTTCAAAAAACCAACCTTCAAATACTTCGTGGTTCATCTCTTCATGGTAATCCACTGTTTTTTTAGATGTGAAAATTAGCGGTGGCGATTTTATCCATCCGTGGAATCCCCCAGCATGACAAATTATTAATCGCTTGCCTTTTCCTAATGAAGCATTTACAGAACACTTTATGGTGTCATCAGTCCATCCAGAGTCTTTCGAAGTGTTCGCATTAATCCAGGTTTCATCTAAAAAAAGGCACTTTTTGAAGTCTATATCTCGAATTTTTCTTAAAAACCGGCATCTGGCAAGAGCTACTGATGGTTTCTCCATTAATATTTTTCTATTGTCTAGTTTTTTCCATTTGAACCCAATCTTTTTTAAAACCCTCGCCAAAGTCTGTATGCAGCCATGAAAAAAATCAGCTTTACGTAAGCTTGTTTTAAGTTTTCAGAGGGTAGGGACTTCTCGACGTCTGTAATAGTTCAGTACATGGTTTCTGATTGCAATTTTTTGAAAATCATCCAGCTCTGTTATTATCGATTTAAAAGGCTTTTTCCTCTTTGGTGTGCACAGCTTAGGAACATAATATGCCCTAGGATTGGTGTTTCTTACACTCGTATCATAACTTACAGAAACGGTAGGATTTTCGTCAGAAGGTAGGCTTTGGTCCACTTCTTCAAATTCATGTTGGCTCGCTGAGGAGACTTCATCTTCCATTGATTGTTTTAACTGCAATCTTATGCGGCTCAAAGTTCTGGCGGAAATATTGCAAGCTGCAGACACTCTTTCAGACACCTTTTTAAGATCTAATAACGGTCCCTTGTTGTCACGTTCCCGCTCGAAGTATTGCAAAACAGATGCAATAATCGTTCTTGCCTGAGAATTTTATGCTGTCCCAGCACGCTTTTCACTTGATGGAGGCATATTCACAAAAATAAAAGTAAACAAAAAAACACTAACACACAAATAGTCACATAACAAAAGATAATAGCAAAAAATATGCAATAGTAAACTCAATTGAAGAAATGCTTAATTTAAAAATTCGCTAACTAAAAAATTAAATGAAAACACAGTGGCTATTTAATTTACCACGATGTTACTGTGGCCAACACTCACTTTGAACTGAAAACTACCCTCACCCCTAGAAACTCGTAAGCAGTTGATTAAGCATTTTTCAGAAATAGATTAGCTACCATGAGTCAGACTTCCGCTGCAAAAGTCCAATGTTCCAAGTGGTAGTACCGTAATAACGCAAAATACAGATTTTTCTCATGAAACTGGATTGTTACCTCTAATCTTTTATAAGCTTAGTTTAAAAATTATTTTATTAGAATTGTTGTCAATTCCAATGTAATTTAATCGTCATATCGTTACACAAAACCAACTATACTGTTACTATACAAATAAACAGACCACCTCAATATTGTTCAATTTTTATCGAGTTTTATATCGTTAATCTTATTTTTTATGTACTTTTCAAATATTTGATAAAAATTCAAAAATTGTGATCCGGGAAAAAAAGTTAGTTCACCTAGTGGGGATGCTCATTAAGGAAACAGCCGCAGGCGGCTGCCAGTGCTGGGGGGTGTCCCGGGCCAGTCCCAGGTAGCCGAGGGTCCAGGAGACAGGTTCTATCATACAAACTATAGGTTTAAAAATAATTTTCATTATCCTAGACATAATTTGATACTAGTCAAAAAAACACCATATTACATGGGAAGAAAATGTTTTAATATATTACCATCTGATATTAAGGCATCAATTTGCTCAAATGCATTAAAAAATAATGTTAAGAATCTTTTACTACATAAAGCATACTACAAATGAGTTTTTGGATGTTTTTGATTTTATTGCTGTGTTATTTTTCTCTTGTTTTGTATTTTTATGTTAAATTGGAACTGATGTTTTTAGTCATTAACAGGATGATTCAGTTCTTGGTTTGGCCATATAGGATTGTTATGTAGATATATGTAAAATAGTACTATATTGACAATGTCATCTGTTTCATAGCTACGCTATTATTGTGGAAACTTTTTGTGACAATAAAGATTTATTTATTTATTTTACAAGATAGACAATTTTTATATAACCTAATCTAGCCTTTTTTTAACCCTTTGAGTGCCAGGAGTTTTGCCTAATGTGTGTTCGTGAGAAAGCCCAGCCTCGGCGCTATGTAGTAGTGCGAGAAATCCCAGGCCAATATTAACAGTTTTGCAACTATTTGGGAAAACCTATATAACTTTGTTATTTCTCGCTACAAATTAATATTTTTTGTTTTGTTTTATTTATAAAACTATATTGTAACTAAAAATAATACTTATAATATCGTGCCAATAAAAAAACTTGTATTTACAAAAATATTTCCATATTATTTTTCAAATTTGATTTCATTTAGTCCAATAAAAATTCCTCACACTGTTAGATGATTTTTTTCTTAACAAGACATAGTTTTGTACACAGACACAAAAATAAAAACTTGTATCTTCAAAAATTAACATATATTGCCAGCAAGGTGGATCAGTGGTTAATACTTCAGACTGAAGAGGTGAAATTTTTTTCTCCAACTGAGCTAATGGTCAGTACTTTACTGGTTGAATGAAGTTCACACCGGCCTGAATGCCAATCACAGAAACTATTTAAAGACTAATAGCTCTTTTCTAACAAAAGTCTCAAACATTGTTTATAAGTGTAGCAACAATTAATGCAGAGTTGTAATTTCAGAGTCCAGATGGAAAATATATAGCATCAGGTGCTATTGATGGCATCATCAACATATTTGACGTAGCATCTGGCAAGCTGGTCCATACTTTGGAAGGGCATGCAATGCCTATTAGATCCTTAACATTCTCTCCTGAATCACAGCTTACTCCTGACGGCCTCAGATGATGGTCATATGAAGCTTTATGATGTGTAAGTTTTATGTATCAAATCAAATTCACTTTATTTAATAATATTGTACATTGTGATACAAAATGAAAAGGGTTAAGCTAAAAATAAAAAAATTACTGTGCATATTATTAAAAATAAATATAAAGTTGCATTTGATGTTTTTTTCTTAACAAGACATAGTTTTGTACACAGACACAAAAATAAAAACTTGTATCTTCAAAAATAAAGATTTTCTTTAACTTTTTTCAAATTATTGCAATTTTCCATTTTTTGTTTGCCGTATAATAACTTAGTCAAAAGTAAAATATTCTCTACAATTAATCTTTCTAGGCATATCTTAAATATGACTGTTCTGAGTTTTACAAAAGTAAAACAATATTTATAAATACTTATCTACTATTTCATATATTTAGGTAAAACAATTTAAAAAAATACTTATGGAATGGTAGACAGTATTACATGTTTTGCAAACAAATCGGCTTTTTTTCTTTTTTCTCTTACCTGAGTCGTTGGCACACAAAGGGTTAACCTACATGCAGTTAGCTTCTTTTCCAAAATTAACATATAATTAACATATAACATATATATTGCCAGCAAGGTGGATCAGTGGTTAATACTTCAGACTGAAGAGGTGAAATTTTTTTCTCCAACTGAGCTAATGGTCAGTACTTTACTGGTTGAATGAAGTTCACACCGGCCTGAATGCCAATCACAGAAACTATTTAAAGACTAATAGCTCTTTTCTAACAAAAGATTCAAACATTATTTATAAGTGTAGCAACAACTAATGCAGAGTTGTAATTTCAGAGTCCAGATGGAAAATATATAGCATCAGGTGCTATTGATGGCATCATCAACATATTTGACGTAGCATCTGGCAAGCTGGTCCATACTTTGGAAGGGCATGCAATGCCTATTAGATCCTTAACATTCTCTCCTGATTCACAGCTACTCCTGACGGCCTCAGATGATGGTCATATGAAGCTTTATGATGTGTAAGTTTTATGTATCAAATCAAATTCACTTTATTTAATAATATTGTACATTGTGATACAAAATGAAAAGGGTTAAGCTAAAAATAAAAAAATTACTGTGCATATTATTAAAAATAAATATAAAGTTGCATTTAAATGGACTAGAGTATTAGTTAACAAGTAAAACAGTTTAGTCATTTTCTAAAAATTCTTCCAGTCTATACAGTGCCATGTCTAATAAGTATTTTTTAACTTTTTCCTGAAAGAACTAAAATCAGGAATGCTCTTAAAGGAAGTTTATTATAAAAAAAATCACTGAATAAGATGGTTTCGTTTTATTAAATTCCAGTGCATTGGGTGTAAACGCTGGGTTATTAAGATGTTTAGTATAATTATGATAAGCCCCCATTTTAGGAATATAATCAAAGATCTTTCTAACACGTAAAATGGTTTCTATTACATATAAGCTATACATAGGTAATACGCCCAATACTGGAAAGAGTGTATTAACTGACTGATTCCACTTTAAACGTAACATTATTCCCTCTTTGGTAAAATCATTGTCTTATTTATATTCTGATTTGAGGTGCTACCATATAAAGAAACTCCAAAGGCAATATGAGAATGAATAAAGGAAAAATATAAAGATTTTAAGGTATTAATCTTATTAATATAATTCATTTATCTTAGAGCATACAGTCTTGAAGAAATTTTGCAAATGTGATTTATATGAAGGTGCCAATTCAAATGTTTGTCTATGATCTAACCTAGAAATTTTGTATAGAAATCTTTTAAAGAGCTGTCACTATTGTACTGGCAGAGTGTGCTAAAAGCGACTGTTACTAGTTCTGTAGTGGCGAAGTGCGCTTTTAGCGCACAGTGTGCTGATACCTGTTAGTATCTAACACATTTATTATCACCTTCACTGCTGAAGACGCGTTTACGCGTCTTGAGTTCTCCAAGCTATATGCACGTGCATCCATTTCCTGATTATTTCTTGTGAATCTGATAAGTTTATTGTTATTAGTCATACATCATAGAGATCTGTAATACGAGGGTAATCCAGAAAGTAACCTCCGTTTTGAAATAAAAATTAATCCAGTGAAGATAGAAAAATTTTATTATTTACATCTTAAAACTACAACTTTACTTTATTCTTCCACATAGTTACCAAATCGATTTAAGCACTTGTCATATCTTTTGACAGTCTTATCAATTCCCTCCTTATAAAAATCTGCCGCCTGTGAGTGGAGCTAACCTGTCACTGCGTTTTGTAGCTCTTCGTCACTTTCGAACCACTGCGAGGCAAGCCACGACTTCATGTACGGAAACAAGTGAATATCACTTGGAGCCAAGTCCGGGCTAGATAGAGGATGATCATAAACGTCCCAATTTAAATTTTTCAAAAGTTCACTTGTTCTCCGAGCAGTGTGAGGCCACGACGCTTGTTTTGAATCGCTCTTCTCAGCCGTTTTAACGTTTCACAGTAAACTTCAGACGTAACACGTTCCATAAAGTCAATGAGCAAAATGCCCTTGGAATCCCAGAAAACCTTTGCCATGAGCTTCTTTGCTGACAATGTTTGACGGGCTTTCTTTGGCTTGTTTAGAGATGCGATATGACCCTATTGCATTGATTGCTGTTTTGTCTCAGCATTCATGTAGGCCACCCAAGTCTCATCACCGGTAACGATTCTGTTTAAAAAAATTGCTTCTTCCAAGTCATACTGAAAGAGAAAATCAATGGCAGACAACATTCTTTTTGTCGTCGGAGAGCAGTTTCGGTACTCAACGAGCACAAAACTAGTGGTACCCCAGTTTTTCTTTCAGTATCTCGTGTAAGAGGCTTCGAGAAACTTCAGGAAAGTGGTCAAAAAGTTCCGAGATCGTGAATCGACGATTCTCACGAACCTTTTCGTTCACTTTGCTCAGAAGGTCATTACTGACAAGAGAAGGCTTACCACTCCTTTCTTCATTGTGAATGTTTGTTCTACCATTTTTAAAAAACCTTACCCACTGATGAACTACACCTTCACTCATAATGTTTGGGCCATAAACGGCACACAATTTACGATGTATTTCAGCCGCTGAGTGATTTTTTGCCAAAAGAAATCATATAACACTACGTACTTCACACTTGGCGGGATTTTCTATCGCCGCTTTCATGTTTTAAGGCTGTAACTGGACAACGTGTGATCGTACTATGCTCCACCTTGCACAGTTAAAAGCGTACTGAGCTGCTGCACGCGCTGATGTCAGTATGGCGGCGCTACCCCCACTACTTCTCGCGCTATGAACAAGCAGGGGTTACTTTCTGGATAACTCTCGTAGTTAACCTACGTGAATTTGCTCTTGGTTTTAAATTCAAGTGATTTCGTGTTTTTCAAAATAAGTGACAAAAATCCTCTCTGGATTGTCGTGATCCTGATTGATCACCTGATGGTTAGTGAAATCGACAGATATGCTTACTGTAGTGCTGAGTCTGAGGAATATAGTAGTGGTGATAGCTACAGGCCAAGTGGGTGTGAATCAAGAGATGATGAAGATAACTTAGGCGAGACCTCAATTATTGATAATTCTTCTAACCCAGATACCAATTCACCCAGACCCAGTAATGCTGCCTCCCCTGCCGTAAGTACTAACTATAGCAATGCTGTCAACATAACCCCTCCAAACACTCTTCGGCGGTAAAAGCTTCAACATTTTATCATGGAATGACCTGCCTTAATTAAAAAAAATTTTGTTCAATGAGGTTACTGGATTGAAAGTACCTATACTAGGCAACAAACAGTTGATTGGTTTACGCTGATTATTTACGATGTTTTTCTCCAAAGTATTGTAAGGGAGTACTTAATGATACTTCTGAGAGTCCAATAATTCTAGAATGTTAACGAATGGCTGCAGAAGCATGTACGTATGACAAATGTCCAGAAGACCGACCGCGCACCTCACAAATTAAGATTTTGGAAGTGTGGAAGTGAGTTGAAGACACTAAAAAGCACTGAATTTAAGGTAAAAATGAATTGAAAATTTAGAAAAAAAGAACAGTTATTTAAAGAGTGGAGAATTGAGTAACAAGGGCAAGAGAGACCTTGACAGCACAGTCAGTCAGTGAGAACGTTGGACAATGAGTGAGGCCCACGAGGTCACGAGGACCTTACTTGAGGGTAGTATATTTTGGATAACCATATTCTAAGTTCCAGAACATATTTAAAGGTCCATATACAGTAGTACTAAAACTGAAAGACCTTACATATATGGTCAGCTTGTATAAAAAAGGAAAATTTGTTGAAGAGCCAGTACTAATGGAAATTTTAAAACCATACTACCAGTCAATAGCGTAACATGGACCTGGGGTGTTATATTATGAAATCCAGAGACGTTTTAGACACGACTGTTCTGGAAAGACTGTTATAGGATAACGGCTTTCATCTTTGTAGGACGGCACAACAAAATAAAAAAGGGGACCTATGTATTCATGGCTACACCAGAATTTAAATATGTGCATTGTCCCAGGTATAATACAAAATGCAAGAATATGTGCGCCATAACGCATACATCGGATGTTATGTGACAGTTAGGAAACGAAATTGGTCATAAATAAAGATGTCAAATACTGAAACTTAATTATTTTATAAACTAACAAGAAAATAAGTGAAATAAACATGTGAAACACATTGACGAATAAACAAGTAAAACAACGTAAGGTGGCCTGATATCTATCAAATTACCAATCAACGGAGGCAACATTCATTTGATTTTAATATGAATCAGTTGAAGCTCTTATCGTGGCCAAGTCACACACCTGTACTGCATGGCTTGTACTGTTTTCTCTTTTCTTATTAGACAACCTTATCAATAATGTTACGTATATGAAGTTGTTACCTTATAATTCAAATCCTTATCTAGTTTATAATTAATTATTAGGGGTGTGCGAGTACTCGAAACTTAGAGTATTTGATAGAGTATTTTACTACTCGAACTCGGCTCGAAGCTCCCTAAAATACTCAAAGTTCGAACGAGTAGTTGTATTTTACGAAATATAATATTTACATCTTAATTTACTTTTAAGAGTAAACAATTTTATAAGTTATCAATAAAAAATGTTTGTGTTTTATTTTACCGTTAATCATAAGTTATCAGTTTGGTACACGTAATTATGAACTAAACAATACGCCTAAGAACAGGTAGTACACGACGACAGTCAAATAAACTAGTCGATGTAGTGAACGAGTTCATTATGATTCGAACTAGTTCAGTTCAAAGTGATCAACAGAGCTGGGAAGGTAGCGATCACACATGTTGGTTGTCGAGTCTACTAGTCTTGTAACCTAACCTAAAATAGTGTGAATAAAACAGTGCTGGTTAGTGTCTTTATGACCCAAGAAAGGGGACAAGAGATTCGGTTCAAGATGCTCAAAAAGACCTGTTACCAATACAAATCTAATAGTCTGTGCACCGCAGAAATTACGCATATTTTCGATAATATCAATGATACCGTTCAATCAAGAGGGTCCCGAGAACGGGTCACATCAGATCCCAAGAATCGAACTTCCATCTTTTCTAGGTGAAAGTTAATCTCGGTTGTAGTATACGTATGTGCAAGGAACCGTTCAGCTCCTTTTCGGAACTGAAATTATCGTATATTTCTTGCGAGTTGATTCAGGTTAATTTTGTTTTTTAATCTGAGCAGGGAATCGTCCAATGATTTGACGTAAGAAAATACTGTATCGTATCATATAAAATATGCTTATAGCGTTCTAGCAGCATTAATTATTATTCTGAAAACGCCTTAGATCGCCAAAACCGAGTGTAATACTTGCGCATACAATATTTTTTCCTGTCAAATTGTTGAACGGTTTCCTGACTAGGTTAGATAATAACACAGTTGGAGTGTAAAAGGTGGTAAAGTACGATAATTTTGATTCGTAAATTCACTGAACGGTTCTCTGTTCACATTGACGTACATGTCGATGTAAACTTTAAAACAATAACGAATCAACCCAAATGAGGAAAAAACATATTGAAAGACATGTTCTAAACAAAATACGACGAATGTAGAGATTCGGAAAATAATTGATTGAACCGAAACCTTATCAAACGTCTCGTTTTTTATTCATAAGTTTATCGTTTAGCTGCCCAAAATCTGGCACTTATTTGATATTTCAGACTGCATATCGTCGCCAATATCGGCTAGACCTATTATATTAGCCGACTACGTCTATGGTTTTCATTCGATTACACCAGGTTTTCATGAATTTCTCGTTATGACATAATTATTTATCTGTTGTTCAGTGTAGCCTCATGTATCGAAGTAGTTTCAAGTTGCACATATTTCATTACCGATCATAATTTAAAAACTAATTCATCCTAAGGGACTTTAAAATTTATTTTAAGTAAACCTGCTTAGTTATTATTATCAAGTGATTGAACTACAGTCTTTGTCATCCAGATTTTGAAATTTGATTATATAATTCAGAGCTTATTTCCGGTTAGTTGTAACCTTGTTATTACTGAATTAAATACCAACAGAATACAGATCCACTCTTCTTGGCGTGTACACAATAAATTTTTTGTTGAGAGGAGGCAATTCTCAAAGCAAATGACCGCATTTGGCGATGATGCCTGAATTTTAGCATCATTTTGGTTGGATGCAACTTTTGCCAACAAGCTTCACTACGTTTTCGCGGTACACTTTGAACTGAACCTCCAGATAAACATAACGGCCGGCTGTGAAACAGTATAATTGGCTAGCATAGAAAATCTGATCTGTGATATGACTGAACAGATTAAATCTTTATAATCCACGCTGTTTCAATTAATAATATACTTTCTTAATTTCTTACATAATATTAGTTCTGAAAAAGGAAAAAGGTTAAAACAAAACAATGCCACATAAAATCTAGGAAGGCAGGAAGTAACAAGTTTTATTTATCAAATGTTACAGTTACAAACAACAAATCAAAATTATTGTGTTCAGTTTATATGTATATATTTAGGAATCTGGCAAAACTTAACATAGGCTTAGGATGGTGTCTGCCTTTTACAGTTGTCTTGGGTGAACAGGAAATCCTTCTGTAAATACTCCCTCGAAAAAACTTGTTACTCGAAAAAAATGCCAACTACTCGACTCGAACTCAAAAATCACTACTCGCACACCCCTATTAATTATTCACAAGTTTTTTAACATTAGTTTATATAGTTAATTTTATTGTTAAATTTAGTTACATATTATTACTAACCATGTTTCATACTGCATTAAAGTAATTCAACTAAACACTGTGCAAAATAAATAGAATTTAAGAAAGTAATAAGCTGCCTTTGTTACGTATTGAAATGTTTTTATCATTATCGTTCTTGTGTTTTTGCAGGCAGCAGGCTATTGTAGCTGGAACTCTTTCAGGCCATGCTTCATGGGTACTCAGTGTGGCATTTGCACCAAATAACAAACACTTTGTGTCTGCTGGTGCAGACCATTCCGTTAAAGTATGGGAGCTTTCGACTCGTAACTGTGTACATACATTTAAAGAACACACAAAACAGGTTTGTTTTAAAGTAGCAAACATTGATTCTGTCCCTTTTCTGTGTGGGGGTTAACCTTTCTATACTTGCATTGCCCTTGTGAATAAATATTTGCCTATAGACAAATACAGACTCCGAACAACATTCAGATTCAGATTTTTAGATGCTGTCAAAGCTCATTCTGTATTTTAAGGGAAATATAAATGACTTAATACATGAGTTTGGATGACCTGTATACTCTTGTTACTAATTGAAGTTTTATTATCCTCATTTATTAGTAGCCCAAAATTCGTGGCAACTAAGAACACATGGCTTCTCATGGAATCCAAACTACGAATTATTGGTCTGATTTTTGGCCATCTGACAAGCCTAATACTCAGTTCTGTCTCCCCAACAAATTTTAAGGCTGTTTGGTCAAAAAATGTTTGATTTCAATTACCTTATATCAGCTATTAAACGCCCCCCCTCCCCCAGTAGTTCTTTCATTAAAATTATGTTTATTGTTATAAATACATCACCTCAAAGATGTAAATTTGGGCTTTCTTGGTACATGCTGAATTAAGAAACTATTTTTCCGATTATTCCCAAATTTTAAAAACAGACCCTCACACGACTTCTCTTGTTCATCAGTTATTTTAAATTACGTAATTTTACTGCAAATCAGCAAATGTTATTTTAAATAATTAATGTTATATGTTTGTTTTTATTTTATTATGGCGAGAAATACAATGTCGTGTTTGGCATCTGATGCTTTTTAACATCACACAATTTACAAAATTGATTAACTTTATATTCTCAACTTGTGGTTATACTTTTACCCGCATTTTATATTACAATCCAATTGCTACGCACATGTACAGCGAGACACAGCACCTGCAGGATCACGCTTGAACAACTTCTTGCAATTATACCCCACCCATCCCATAGGAGGGGTCGAGTGTCTGTGTATGAGTAGATCGCGGTTAGATGTACAGTCAGCGCTTCAAGCGGAATTCAGTTGTCCCTAAAACCGGCCAAACCTCACTAAATTCTGGGCCACCATTCAACCATCACATCAGATTTCCGTAGTAATCTCCCCTGTTAGCAAACATTGAGTGGATGACATGCCGGTATTAAGAGGTTGGAATACAGAACCAATCACCTGTAATATCCAGAAAACTTTGTCTTAATAATTCCTGTAATAACTCCTGTAATAGAACTACAGCACTTTGTCTCAGGTAGCTTGATTACAGTACTTTGCTACTAATGCTGGGAGCCCTACAAAATGTCAAGGAACACTCGCTGTACCCCCATTTCCAGAAACACCAATCATGTAGAAGCGTTGTTGTGACAGCATGTGAAGAGGTTCCCAAAGTTTTAAATGTTTGTCAAAACTTAGCTATCATATCCAACTTAATTTCAATTTGTGGGTAAAGTGTCATGTCAGTTTCTATGAAAATATATTTTGAATATCTGTGTCTTGTATTATAATCATCATTCATTGATGTTTCCGTTTTTAAGAGTCGTCCTACACAGCCTCATCCATATTTGTCTATCCCTCTAGGTTTCCTCTTCCTTCACTTGTTTTTTCTGTATTCCTCTTCTCTCCATAACCTTCCACACTCAGTGCTTCAGTCTCCCTCTCGGTCTTCTTTCTCTCTCCTCTTTCTCCAGGGCTATCCTCGGCAATCTATTATTTCCCATCCTCTTCACATGCCCCATCCACCGTATCTTTCTTCTTTCCATTGTCTCTTGTAGCGTTGTCACTTTCAACCTTTATCTGGTTATTTCATTTCTAATTCTATCGTGCTAGTTTTCTCTATTCCACTTATAAATATCATTTCTACTGCCTGTAATCTGCTTAAATCACCTTTTTTCCATGTCTACTTTTTCGCTCATAAAATAAGATTGGTAAGATAATACATCCTGTGCATCAATATCTTTGTTTCCTTTGGAGTGGAGGATATATTGAACATTTATGATACATTTTCATAAACTTCATTCTTTTGTGAGTATTTTAATGTCCGATATGTTTGGGTAAAACCCTTGTTCCTAATAAATATAGCTATTTAAAATCGGGTCATTCTTTTTGAAACACCCTGTATATTTATATTTTTTACAATTTTTTTACAGTGTGCTTCTAAATTTCCTAAATATCGCCAGCCAGTGAAGGAATGTTTACCTTTCAGGATATAGTTATCGTCAGTTAGTAATAATATTGTTATCGTCTTGTAAAATCATCATGTGCTTTGTTTAAAATTTTTAACAAATGAATTAAAACAAGCTTTAACTTTTAATTATATCAAATTTCCTTATGTTTAGGATTAACTTAATGTTCAGGATAATATATGTTTGGATTGAAAAAAAAACTGTTCTTTGTTTTACATTTTGAAATTAATGTTCTAACTTTGAACTGTACCATTATGTTTTAGGTTTGGGGAGCAAGATTCAATCCTGAGTCAAACCGCGTTGTCTCCGTCGCTGAAGATCGTATCATAAATATATATGACTGCCCTTTGTAACTGCAGTAGACTCTTCCAAAGTAAATTACACCAAGAGTACCTCGGATACAACAAACTTTGTAAATAAGGAAAATAGTTTGGTTATTCTAACAAGGGCGTAAAATATTGGAATACTGCCCTTATCAATAAAAATTATCAGTTTATAAAAAAAACAATTTTATTGTGTTATAAACAAAAATAAACTGTTTTTGTTTATACAGTATGGCAGAATAATGGAAATACCGTATAAACAAAAGTTCAAACTATTACAAAAATAAACAAAGAACGGTACAAATAAAACTGATAAATTTTGTTCATTTGTTTCACTCATTATGAACATAATGTAAACGCTCAACAATTAAACACAAATATTATTTGTTGTTTTCAAGTAGCAAACATGTTCTGAATAAACAAAGCAGTGTTTGCAATGTCAACCACTACAAAACATATGTTCCAGATCCCTGCCAATATCCAAGGCTGTGTTATGCACCATCAATCTTGTATTATAAAGATAAAAGGAGCTAAGAATTATGGTAATAAAATTACTGTTACAGCTTTTTATTTTGTTTTGATTCCTTTATGTGTTCACAAATATTTATGGTGATATTAACCACTCAAAATAAGGATTCCCCTTTATATGACGATAACAATTCATTCTAGAATAAAGGAACAATTAACTAGCTCAATTAGTATCACTTAATCATTAACAAATATGTGTACCCACATCTGATTATTTTAAAATTTGGTTTTAAGGTATGTTTACACCAGAAAAATTCAAGCATTTTTACAATTCAAATACATTTTTACAGTTCAAATAAATAAGGTTTGTTTTAGGAGGTTAAACGTTGAAAATTTCCTGTAAGAGTAGCACGGATACCTGACTGCACAAAACAGTTTCAATCCTATGGTCATTTAACAAAAATACTAATTTTAAGGCACACAAAAACATTTAGTGTTTTACAAGTGGTTTGTACAAAAACTACCATAGTGACAGAAAAATAGTTGAAAATGTAGGCTAAAATTGGCTGAAGACGATAGGAGTTATTATATCTGTCGTTAAACAATTAAAGCATGGGAAGTCTCCAGATATTGTCTACCAATCATGAAAAATTACTAATAAATGTCAGAATTTTATAGATAATTTAATTCTGTATGTATGGGTAAAAATGGTATATGTACTATACATAGTAATTTGCTGATGATTTTTTATAAAACTACATTTCCCCATTTTAACTGTCGTCATCTAATCAACTTTATTGTCATAAATACAAGTTACATTTCATGTACTAGCAGGGCTAGAGGAAACAGACGGCATTATCAGATTTACTAAAACAAAATAGACAAAAATTTATACTAAAAATCATTTTACTCTAGCATTGATTCATACACTAAATTCTTATACTAAATTAACATTATCTTTGAGATAGTCATTAATTGAATAATAGGCTTTATCTATCAAACATTTTCTAAGTAAAACGTAAACTTTCCCTCATTGTCAACATTTTTTATGGCATTAGGTAATTTATCGAAAAATCTTTTCACTACATACAAAGGTGAATTCTCTTAAAGCATTAAGAGGGGGCCGGAGTCAGGGAAAATAACGCAGTTCTGGCTGTTCGACGGGTAGTGTCACATTTCACCGGTAGGCGCTCTGTTTGTCTTTTGAGTCAAGGCACAACCGTCTGGGAAGGTCACTACTCTTACCCTCACCCCTAGGAAATGGGGATGGGCACAGTCAGCCGTAGATCTGCCGGTCGTGTACAAGACTAGTAAAGAGGAGCTAGGCCGAATTGAATTTTCATATGCGTACACAAAGTATTTGTTACGTCAAGGCTACAGAGCTTAACACCTAAATACGCATCAGAAACTTAGTGGTTGTACATAAACGCATTTCTTTCCTTTGACCAGCATTTTTATTGCCGTAAACCACTGGTTCTTACATTACAAATTATACATTATAAACAATCTACAGAATATTTCTAGTCCCCGTCAATAATAACAAAAATAACACTAAAAGGTCAGCAAGTGAGACATTTTGTTTATTTGATGGTCAGGAATATTTCACCTGCATAAAAGTTTTAGGAAAGCAATTTAACTACACTTTTTATTTCAAGAAATATTCTGTAGGGTTTCTTGGATATACTTTATTACATGTTACAGATTTTACGAACAATATTGCATATATAACACAACTTTCTGTTTTTCAGAACTCTAAATATCTTTATTTAAGACAGAAAAAAAACATCTCCTTAACTGCGTAAAATTTAACAGTTGCAACTCTAACAAGTCCAGAACATTGTTTAGATAAAAATATATTATAATTCGCGCTGTAATGGGAATGGCATTGTTTTTAAAATTTAAAATAAAGTTATTTCAGTACTACTTGAAAGTAAACAACACCTCCTTAGTGATAGTTGAAGGAAATACAGTATATTACACCCACCCAGGTCCTGGAATACGGGGTTAGTGAATCTATGGTGTGCCATGTGGACACGTAGGAAAGTACCAAGACGATACAGAAATTCTATATTTTGAAATTGAAACTGCTAATATACATTTGCAAACAAAGTATTTACAATATAACCTACAATAACTTACTTAGAACTTCATACTTACTATTTTTTAATGAACTTACAATATTACAGATTCTAAAAATATATGGTAAAATATACATACAATTTAAAACAAAGTATTTACAATATAATAATGAACTTGTAAATAGTTTCCTATTTGTCGTTTATCAGTTTCCTTTTCAGGTTGTTCTGAGCTTCTTCAATGTAGGAGGGATTGGGAATTTTCATTGATCATGGGTGTTGAGGATCAGTTATTTCTGGAAGGATGCAATTTTTATAAAACTTATCTAGTTTTATAAAACTTATTTACAGATAATGTTATTCATCTATAATTCATTGTGTACATGTACGGTTTCAATTTTGAATCCTTTTGGAGTCCGAAAAAAAGTTGCAATAATTTGGTATTGTTATGTTCAGCTGCAATTGAATTTGGAAGTAGTAGATGTGGTTTTTTTTTTAGATTTTCCATTTGACCGTCTATAGTTACTGACCAGAAATCCAATATTTTAGAAATAGTGGATTTCCACTTTTATTTATGAAATCTGATTATACTACTAGTTATGTATTTTATAAATGAACTTCTCTGATGAAGTCTGCCAGCATACATACGAAACGTTTGTAAAACATCAAGTTTCATGTGATTTTAACCAAAATAATGATATTTATTTTATAAATAAACTGCATTTTGGTAATACTTTTTACATGCAACCTAACTAAAATGTTATAAGCACCACATGTAATAATACGTGTTTTTGAGCGGTTTTACGTAGTGATAATTTTATATCTACAATCTTGGTCTTCTGGATCCGACCGTGTCAAATGATTATTTACATTATATACATAGCCCGACGTTTCAGGCTGCACGTCGAGTACCATCTTCAAGGCTGACGTGAGCTGAGCCCACAACTCTACATAACCCTTTGGCGCTGTTGGATCCAAAAGACTAAGATTTTAGATATAATTGGGCGGGCATCACTTGCGCAGAATGTAGAAAGCCAGGTAGAGGATTTCCATCTTTTACGCGGAGAGCTCGGTAGGACCCCCAGGTACACTACATCTTTTGCGCAGAATAGCGGCGTATTTGATAAATAAATTCCATTGTTGCCTGGAATGTGGTTTTAAACAGTGACTAAAGCTACTGAATGAAACTCAAATCCATCATTCTATTAATAGGTAAGCATCACTCTTTCAACTTCTAGAGTTCTTACTGATATGCAGGCTGAGAAAATAGCCTCTTCACAAGTTACACGTCCACCAATAAATTGGCTAAATCTAATATAAACAGGCTGTTAAAAATGTGGAAAATATTTTGTATTTTCACAGAAGAACAGGTTAAAATAAACAAAAAGTTTCATGTAAGAGTAACTTATACAATTTATCTTGCTTTGTTTATTATATGTATATTTTTTTAATTTTAAATGGTCTTAATTCAAAAACAGTTTTAGCTACAGCGTTGTAACACTACAGTTGTATGTCTAATTAGCAGCTAACTATTTCCGCTTCAATAAAAAAAATCTACCTTTAGTTTAAAAATGGCAGCCTTTTAAAATGTTTTATAATAAAATGAGGTAGCAAAAATAAATATTGAAAATAGCAGGCAACCATTATACAAGATTAATTCAGTAGTTTGATTCTGCATTGGAATAGAACAACCATCGCATCTGTTGCGCAGCCCCTGACGCTGAGGATAATAGGAGACAACGGGTACAATAAACAATATGTAAATATGGTAAATATGTTTTAAACTTTACTGCCACTAAATATAAGAACTAAGACATATATACATTGTTATAAATATCATACAATAAAATTATCCATAATTATTTTAATATAGTGTAACAACAGTTATAAAAACTACATTGTAAACAAGGACTAGGATGACATCAATATAAAATTGGAATTAAAAAAATATTCTGTAAGGATATCACATGAAATCTGGCCCTGTTGCATTGGCGATGCATGAGCATGACCCAATTATTTATACATGCTCTATACGAAACACATTTTATAAAATGAAGCCTATACATTTTTCCCGACTTCAAACCCTTCACAGGCATTTGTGGTTCTCCAAAGGTCTAAAGATGCTGCCGCCCAAATCCTAGGAGGAAAATATGCTTTCAGTTCTTCATTTATGTAGGTGTCAGTGATGTTGTATGTAAATCTCGTGAGACGAACATGATCTGGCTGGATTGTAATTAGCTCGCAGAAAGCTTCTGGTACTTCGTTGGTTTCAAGATACATCAACCCAAAACAATATCGCAGCCATTTTCCTTCCTCGGATTCTCTGTCTTTGTACGTTGAGGATAATCCAAGAAAAGCCACATGCATTTTTATATCTTTGTACTATATCAGATAAGAGTGGTGTTTTATTGGTAAGAACAGTAACTAAATAAGTTTCGTTTTCTAAACTGTGTTAAAACATAAACGAATCTCACTCACAATGCAATGGTCAAGGCTGACTTGACTCAAATCTTTAGAATGCCGCCACGCTACCCTCTTGGCTTTGTTTCGCACAGCTGGGATGGGTTGTAAATCTATTAAAGTCTTACCATTTGTTGCTGCAATACCATGGTTCGCACAGTTTATGTTATAAAAAGGAGAGTGAACACCTCCAGAAGTAATCCTCATACCTCTACAAATATACCATTATTAATAATTGTAACTTCCCTAGCACCACAGACATTTCAACCTAATTATTAATTTAATATTTTGAGAATGAGATTGTCAAATGAAATTGCAGCATAACCTAACAAGTGTAATATATTAATCTGTCAGCCTCCTTCATTACATGTAGAAGATTAAGTAAGTAACTTTTTGAATTTGTTTGCTATAGTATTTTTTTTAAACTAATATAAAAATAATATTAGTAATATATGGTATTAATAAAATTATAATCACAATAATATTTTACTACATTCGACATTAAAAACTAAGCTTGTCAAATGTATAATTATTAAATTTATATTACTGAGAAAAAAAACAATAACACAAAAGGCAAAATTTTACTTGTAGGGAAATCAATCTTTATTTTCAAGAAGTGAACTTGAATCGTAAAAATCGTATTAATATTACTTTTAACTAAATATAAATACTTGACACTTCTTAAAACAGTGACTTGGAAAATATACTAAGCGAGTACACTTTTTTATTTTTGAGTCACAAAGTTTCGTCAGTGGCAAACCTGTAGAGAACTGTACAAGCTACAACATTTATTTCAAACATTTTTTCATACGGTGTTATGTATTTTCGTAAAAAGCAGAATTTTATAGTGCAAAGCATTGCAAGGATTTGTCAGGACAGTCGGCCGTGCAGTGAACCTCAGTTGTCATCTGTGAAATTACCCTAATTTTGTGTGTATTTTAGATTAAAGTTGATATTTTTGAGTGAAATTGACAGTTCTGCTACAGTTAAAATATTTTGGTTAAAAGGACAATTTTCTGCCAATGAAAAAATTACATGAGTTTGTGTTGTACTTAAAATCTTCCAAAGAAGTGAAGTAATAAGAATTTTTATAGTTACTCTTGTAAAAATTTCTTATTTTCAGGTAATTAATTTCAAATTATTCCTCTAGTATGAGAAAACTTGAATGTGTGGTAGTTTCGAATTTTGCTGGTTGCGGCCGGAAATGCATAATATATACTTTTGACTGTTACTGAATACTACTGCAACATAAACCACAAATATGTAGCAATTAACTAACTTATTTATTTATATTGCACAACAAAGTTTCAAACCGAACAACAGTACGATAACTAATTTGACTTGTCATATCACGAATTATTTTTTAACGATTTAATTTTTTGTTTAATTTTAATTTAAGTTTATTTGTCCCATTCTTACTTTTTATATTTATATAAGCCAATATTAGATTTAGTTATTATTTGTCTTTTTGACGTGTCTATTCATATTTTTGAGAATTATTTGCACTGTTGGGTTTAATGACATATACATTTAATAAAATAAAAGATTGCTTCTCCTCTTATCATGAGTAAACAGATGCGTACCAGGTTCTATTCCTCACGCAGATAACAGTTTTTTTTTAGATGAGCCCTATTTAGTACAAACATGGCCCAGACCGCGCTCCCTCAAGTTGCACGGCAAAAAGTACCAGTGGCAGCCGGATTCGAAGTGGCGATCCTTGGCATGCGACACTAACGCTATCCATGTAATTTTTGGTGAACTACCACAGTAAACTCCCTCTCTGTACAGAGCAGATCTGGGAAAAGTAATTTTTTTAATATTTTTTAAAATTGAAAGAGGAAATCTGTTTATTAAGAGGGCACCGGAGTCAGATTGAAAATCGCATTTTAGTTTGGCAAACGCCCACAGGGAGGAGTGTTTAGTGCAGTACGTTGTCTGTGTTGGTAGTTGGCGTTTTAGGTCCTAGGGGCGCTTCGTGGCTTGGCCGCCAAGGCATTTATTGCTGGGCCGTTCGCCCCTTACACCATCAATTCACTTTCTTTCTAAGTATTTATAGAACAACAGAAGGGAAGGAACGAGTGACACCGCCAGCCGACAGGGTTGTCTTGGGCCTTCCGCGGTCCGCATTCCTTCCGGTAGTACAAATAAATTAGGTAGAGTTGCATCTAGTTTCTTGTTATTGAAACTAATAAAACAGAGTTTATACTACTTAGCTAATATCATTATTACTAATATGTTGAATTTAATAAACACAGCACTTAATGAAACTTGTATGAAAACTTGTTTGTTAGAATTAAATATCACAAAATTAGAATTTGTGATATTTAAAATATTTACAAGTAACTGACATAAATGAATGAAATCAATTTATAAAAGTAAACAACTAAATGTAAAATTAACAGAAAATAAGATAAAATAATTTATTGACAAATTTTTAGTAGGTACACAAGTGAAATAAAGGAAATTAGTTAGAGTATCTGATAATTTAAATATAATAGTAGGATGACAAAAATGGCGTGACAAAAATATTGATTATGTAACTCAATATCATCTAACCATTTTTCAATTACAACTGAAAAATTGTAATAGAGTCCTTATTGCTTATTAGTTATTGTATGAATGACAAAAATTAGTCTTAACAAGCCTTACCTTTTATATTTTTAGTGGACTCTGGTTTTTAAAATATTACACAAGTTTTTTGTATTTTAATAATTTAATATTGTAACACAAATAATATTAACAATATTGTCTTTACAAAAATATAAACAGCAAACTTTTGTATTTCGTTTGTATTATTCTAAAATGCAGTGATGTGTAGTTATATTATCGTATGTACTTATTTGTAATTAATTTGTATTCTATATCCAACGAATGAACTCCCACTACTGTTGGAACATCAAACTAACTCTGCTTGGGAGATGAAAGGATGCCGTCCTGTTGGGTTGATACATAGTTTGTTTATCTTTTGAGTCAAGATCACTGACTGCCAGAGTCCTAGCTGTTGAGTGGTAGGCCTACGGTTAGTTGTAGTTCTGTCGGTATTGTAGACCTTCCCAACCCTGAATACTCTCACTCGCGCAATGACTATGAGTTGCTGCTTGAATGTTTCATCGTTAATAATTAATTCTTTTCATATTGAAATAATTTGACAGCGGATAAAACCTTCTTACACAACTATAGGAGAATTACTCCAAATAACATCATACTTTAGTTATTAACTCTGACTGTACTACTAACCATGTACTTTATAAATGAACGGAACGAGTTGAAAATTACTTCTTTATCACATTAAACAATATCATCCATTCCTTAGCTACTATCACACTACAAATACACTTAAAGGTATAGCATTACACGAACATTTACTATTACAATACTAATGACTAAACAAATTCTTATGTATTAACAATTATAAGAAACTTAATACAACTTATTTCATGACACATTAGATGTATTACAAACTAAGTTTAAAATAGTAATATAAATAAAATAACCCAGTAAAATAGTTATACCGTTATAGTATATAACAGTACAGATAAAACTGACACAACTTATTTTTCTAACTTGTACAGTTACGATTTCCTGTTTTCAGACATGGAACACCTAACTAAATACAATAAAAACATTAGATAATCAACACACTCGGGCCCTAGCAAATGACTAAACATTGAACACCTAACTAAATACGCTAAAATGGCCTGTGATTGTCCAAGTATGTTATCTGATTGATAAATTCGCTAATATTTACAATTCTCCTGCCAGAGAGAGTATTACTGATTTATTCTTTTTCTCTTCTCTGTTTCTGTCCCGCAAGCTTCTTGGCCTTTTGCTTTCTAAAAATGACACAAACCAGTGCATTAGTTTACCACAGATCAACACAGTTGAAATACATTTGTGATATTTTTCATATGAAGTTAAAATTGTTCTGGGTATATCCTGTCAAAAACGATATTTTCATTATGTATAACATAAATGTTAATTAAAATGTATCTTTATCAGTAACAACTTATTCAGTATGTCTTACTCTTTATACCAATACTTGTTTAATGTCCACCAAACTAAATTTTTAGGCTTAACCTTAGACGACAATGTTTGCTTCCATGCCCATATTGACACTGTCTGTAGTAGAGTGAGTTCATCAGTATTTTTACTACGACAGCTTTCAAAGATCGCAGGAATTGATGTTATGATGACTGCCTACTATGGCTCACTCTATCCTCACTTGGTGTATGCAGTGCCAATATGGGGATGTGAAAGCAAAAGAACTTTGTACTTCGTCTTCAAAAAAAGGCTGTTTGAGTGATTCATGGTTTGGATTACCGACAGTCTTGCAAAAACGCATTCCGCTCATCAAGAATTTTAACTTTTCCCTCAATTTACATATTAGAAACAGTGGCCTTTGTTAAAAATAATTTACACCTTTTTAACAGTCAACAATCTCATTCATACTTACTTCGAAATATTTACACCATTAAAATTCCAGCTTATTCAAGAACCTTTTTTGAAAAACAATGTTTGTATAGTGCCATAAAGCTTTATAATCTTCTTCCTTTAAAGCTTAAGCTGGAAGCGAACCCTGCAGCGTTTAAAAAACAGCTCAAAAGCATCCTCATTGAGAAATGTTACTACATTGTCCGGGAATGTATCACTGATGGGTTTGCTGTCTAAGAGACAACTTTCATTTTACTCTTTAAGTATGATGTTTTAATTTAAATTTTGTATGATTCATTCGACTGTATAATTTTATATATTTAGATTTAAGTTTATATTGACATGGCTAGTGCATGTAATTGTCTCTTGGCTAAATAAACGAGTTATTGAGAGTCCTTATTTCTATTAACAACTGTTTAAAATGCTATTATCTTCAGCGCCCTAATGGGACTCTGAAATCAAGTTGGACGTTTTTTCCCAGCAACGGTTTACAAAAACAATTATAGTAAAACTAGAGATACAACATCGAAAGTCTAACTGACTTATTTCATTGCAACGAACATTTAATTCTGCATTCATGTATATGCACTTATGGCTCGTCAGCTATATTTCATCAATCTGACGATTTCCGTTTTTTGTAATGTGTTTTCCTGTTTTTTTCAGAGCACAGTGTTTGAGCACACTGTACATGGTTTGACTTTTATTTTCTGTGATCACTATATCACTCAGTAACTCATTAAAAAATAAAAAATCTAGAGAAAACCATCTTCTTTGACGATTGATATTATTAAAATCGGGATATCTTGATTATTAACATATTTTATAAGAAAAGAGGTCAGTAACAGTCTCATAACAAATCTTTATTGGTTGCAGGAACAGTAACTACAAGTTTCGTAGTCTAAACTGTTTCAAAACATAATCGAACCTCGCTCACGATGAGTTAGTCAAGGCTTTTTAGAAACTGGTCAACACACTTGGGACTGGAATCTTTAGGATGCCGCCGCGCTACCCTCTTGGCTTTGTTTTGTACATCCGGCATGGGTTGTAAATTTGTCGCCATATGTTGTTGCGATGCCAGGGTTCACACAGTTTATATAAAAAAAAGGTACATATACACCTCCAGATAAAAATTCTCATACTCCTACACATGTAACATTATTAATAATTATAACTTCCTTAGCACCACAGACATTTTAGCCTAATTATTAATTTCAAGTGTTAATAATCTGAGAATAAGTTTGTCAAATACAATTGTAACATACACTTACATAAAGAAATGTCATATAATAATCCTTCAGCCTCGTTCATTACAGGTAAAAAATTAAGTAAATAACTTCTAGCACAGTTTTATTTTTATTTTAGTATTTTTTTAAACTAATACTGTAATAATATATAATAATGATGATCTTGCTACTTTCAACATTAAAAAAACTATATGTTTCAAATGTATAATTATTAAATTTACATTACTTAATTAAAAACAATGTACATAAGGAAATATTTGTACTATAGAGAACTAAATCTTAACTTTTTCTCAATATGCCACGATAACATTTCCTTACACCCAATAACGTTTTTTTTGTTTTCTTATTTTTTTCAAATATTTATGTTACTGTTCTTAAAAATTTAGTTTGACATTAATTGTTATGTAAAAGATTAAATATTTATTAGTAAATAATTAGACTGAAGTATTATTGTTCTTAGTTTCCAAGTGTTTTTCTAAAAATTTCTATTATTTTATAAAACAAGACTAAGCCAATTACAATGTTGTACATTGTCTAATTGCCAATGAATGATTTAGAAAATCTTTTAATATTACAAAAATAATGTATATAATACAAATTATAGCTATATTTTTGATCTAACTTACCTCTGTTCTTCTTGGTGTTCACTTGAGACCAATCCCAAGTCTCTTCTTCTTGCTTTTCGTGGATAGTCTTAAATGTTTTTTATCTTGCATGGCCTTAAAAAAACTACAAACTTACCACAACCTAGATATATAACTATAATAACTAGAATAACACAACAGAAAACTATAAACTAATCAAGATACACAAACTAATAAAATATAGTATTATATTTAAACACTATTAATTATTATGTTCACATAAAAATGTATTCACATAAGATAGAAATCAAGCAATATGTTTTAAAATATATCTATGACAATCTGAAACCGGGTGGAATAGACAGGACCGCAGAGTTCAGACTACAAACGAAGGTGCAGCGCTCTGTGAGGACATCTCTGAACTTCTACCACCCGATGACTAACATCTACATGCAAGCATTTTTTTAGAATTACCTAAAGTAACGACTAACAAATTATTATTTTTTTAAGTAGAAGTCTCCCCGTATGAAAAATAACAAGGATTCTAAGGATGCAGCAATTCTATTTTTATTACAGTTAATAAAGTTTTTACTAGTCATTTCATATTCACATTTCATACGTACCAATTATACGTAGGTTTAAGTGGCAAAAACGATTTCTTAAAACTCAATTTGTAACAAATATAAATTATTTACCTCTAATAATAGTTAATGACTCGTATATTCGGGCTACTTCTTTATTTTTCTCAAATAACCGTTGGTTAGGCGGTAATTAAAAAACTAAATATTTCTCCCGTGTTAAACGGGCTGGAGTCAGAGCGCCAAACATCCTAGTCAGCCGATTTCTATCCGGCCCCCTCTTAAGGAGACAAAAATGATATTGATGTTTAGAAATATGTAATTATATATGATTTATTTTATCAGGATCAACTATAAATAGTCAACGAAATATGTCATTTTTCAATGGGAAAAACAAATTTTCAAATGTCTATTTTATTTTAAGGGATGGTAATAATAATCATGTAATAATAGGTAATAAACTAAAACGTATTGTTAGTTTTGTCTCCCTAATGTGTTATTTTTTACATTATCTGTGTGACAGAGCTACAAATACAATTATTATTTCTCGCCCCATGCTAAACCAGTCAGTAGGGCCAGCGAGGTTCGGCCTGACTCTGGCCGCCTCATAAGCGGTGTCGTAGATAAGATAAGTCATTTTTATGTCTAGTGTTGTAACAATGATGATGTTGGTCACGTAATAAATTGTTGTAGTTTTTCTTTATAAGTAGTACACACTTGAAAATATACAAACTAGGAAAAGTCATTATTTTGAGTTCTTTAAATAAAGATGTACAGGAAGTTTATGCTATTTTTAAATAGCATTATTTTTATAATTCTTTTTTGAATTTTGAAAGTGTTATTACTGTAAGAGCATTTACCCCAAAATTCAATACCATATTGCAATAATGAGTAAGGGTGAATGTCCCCAGAGACGATTCTACATCATGTAAGTAGAAAAAGGCAAAATATTACATTTTACAAAATTATCAGGTCTCACTTTTTAGTTGTGTAAACATGTAGAGCACTCTACTTACTTTTTTACACAAAATAATGCATAATAAAGAACAATCCTAGTTTTTAAATCTACAGAATCTCTGATAAAAAACATCTAAAAGCAGGATGAATTAAGGTTTTTTATTAATTTTTCACAGTATGGTTTCCATGATACATTTTTATCAATTATCAAGCCAAGAACATTTGTTGAGTCAGAAATAACGATTTCATAATCCTCATGTATTACATGGGGGGTCAAAGATTTCCTTTTTTACGGTGTTGAATTTTACAATGTTTGTTTTAGAACTGTTAAAAGCCAATTAATTATTTAATAGACCATTAGCTCTAAACCATTCAGAGAGTTTATATAAATTATCTAAAAGTCTAGTTTTAAATCAACGTTATTGCTTGTTGAAACAACTGAAGTTGTATCATCTGCATATAAAATATTAAAGCTGAATATGGTAATAAAATGAATGATAGGTCATTCTTATAAATTAAAAATAAAAAAGATCCCAAAATTGAGCCCTGAGGAACCCCACATTTTACTTTATCCCAATTTGAAAAACAACTTTTACCATCTTTTAATATTATAGTTCTTTGTTTACGATCAAATAGGTAAGATGTTATGAACTTGAGAGCTTTGTTAGAAAAGTTATAAAATTGTAGTTTTTTTTGTGAGGATGTCATGTGAAACACAATCAAACGCCTTGGAAAGATTACAGAACACCACAGGAGTGCTCTGTGAACAACTTAAACCCTGTGAAATCTTTTCAATAAAATCCGATACTGTAGATATGGTACTACGTTTTGACCAGAAACCAAATTGTTCAAATGAGAATATGTTGCATTTATTGAAATTTACAATTTGTTTGTAAGCTTTCTTTTCAAAAATTTTTGATAAGGAAGGTAATAGGGCAATTGGACAGTAATTTTCCGGATTGTTTCCTACTCCTTTCTTGTAAAGAGATTTTATTTCAGCATATTTCAGTTGGTTTGGAAAAACACTTTCGTAGAAACATTGATTAATTATTTCACAAAGAGGGGCTGATATCGTGTTGGCTACTTCCCTAACCACAGATAAAGGAATTTCGTTCCAGTAGAACTTATATTATTTAGGGCCTTGAAAATTTTTCTTATTAAATGTTATGAAAATGGTTTCCCGCCATGTTTTATTTAACTTATTTACAAAATTAAGGGAGTTTGTTGCAGATCCCGCTTCTGCAACAGTTTTAGTTTAGTTTAAAAATAATTTATTAAAATGTAGCTCAACTAAAATGTTAAGCTAAATTTTTATTGTTTGACACCACCTAAATCAGCTTTAACTATCCTCCACACAGCTTTACTTTTATTGCTTGCTTGTTGTATCTATGCCATATTAGATATCTGTTTTACTTTATTACACACTGATTTAAATATTTTCCTGTAATGTTTATAATAAGTCAATAAGAGAGGGTCATGATTTGATTTTAACAACTTACTTACCACTCTTTTTTTAGCACTAGATATACGAATACCCTTCGTTACCCAATTTTGTTTGCATGTGCTTTATTCTTAGCTAATTTATTAGAAAATATTTTAAAGGGAAATTAACTATCAAAGGACTCCCTAAACTGCCCATACCTCTGTACATGTATGGGTGGGCGGGTAGGTCAATACTTCTGTACATGTGTGGGAGGGTGGGTGGGTCAATACTTCTGTACTTGTATGGGTGGGTGGGTGGGTCAATACCACTGTACATGTATAGGAGGGCGGGTGGGTCAATCTGTACATGAATGGCAGGATGGATGGGTCAATACATCGGTACATGAATGGGAGGACGGGTGGGTCAATACATCGGTACATGAATGGGAGGGCGGGTGGGTCAATACCTTTGTACTTGTATGGGTGGTCAGCTGGGTCAATACCACTGTATGTGTATGAGTGGGCGGGTGGGTCAATACCTCTGTACATGTATGAGAGGGCGGGTGGGTCAATACATCTGTACATGAATGGGTGGACGGGTGGGTCAATACCTCTGTACGTGTATGGGAGGGCGGGTGGGTCAATACCTTTGTACTTGTATGGGTGGTCAGCTGGGTCAATACCACTGTATGTGTATGAGTGGGCGGGTGGGTCAATACCTCTGTACATGTATGAGAGGGCGGGTGGGTCAATACCTCTGTACTTGTATGGGTGGTGGGCTGGGTCAATACCACTGTACGTGTATGAGTGGGCGGGTGGGCCAATACCTCCGTACATGTATGTGAGGGCGGGTAGGTCAATACCTCTGTACATGTATGGGTGGGCGGTTGGGTCAATATTTCTGTACATGTGTGGGCGAGCGGGTGGGTCAATACCTCTGTACTTGTATGGGTGGGTCAATACCACAGTATGTGTATGAGTGGGCGGGTGGGCCAATACCTCTGTACATGAATGGGAGGACGGGTAGGTCAATATATCTGTACATGAATGGGAGGACGGGTGGGTCAATACTTCTGTACATGTGTAGGAGAGCGGGTGGGTCAATACCTCTGTACTTGTATGGGTGGGCGGGTGGGTCAATACAACTGTACATGTATGAGTGGGCGGGTGGGTAAATTCCTCTGTACATGTATAGGAGGGCGGGTGGGCCAATACCTCTGTACATGAATGGGAGGACGGGTAGGTCAATACATCTGTACATGAATGAGAGGATGGGTGGGTCAATACCTCTGTACTTGTATAGGTGGGCGGGTGGATCAATACCACTGTACATGTACATTAAAATTCTCCAGTGCATTGTAAGTTAAATTTAAAGAACAATCAAGATATTTATGTTCCCATGACATATATTCAAATTCACAGTAGAGAAAATTTTACGTTGAGTTTTAATGTGAAAGTGTTTTCATTCCTTATTATTTTCAATACTATTGAATGATTGAAATAGAGCCCAATGGTCAGACAATCCCAACTCAAGGTTCATAAGAGTGGGAATGTTTTTAGGGAAATATTTGCTAATACGAGTCGTGTTTTTAAAGTAATTACCGTTTTGGAACTGCTGTAGGGCTGCAGTTGGCATTCAACGCATGCGCGGGGTACTACTATCTGTTGGCAAGCCACAGCCCCGTTATGAATTGGTTCGACAGTACTTAAGGTCGCTTCTGAGTGTTTAAAATTCATCTACGATAAATGTCATGTAAAAATGACGCCAACTGTGAAATACATGCTGCAATAAGTTTCCGTAACGCTAAGGTGTGAAATCAGCTGACATTCATCGTGAGTCTGTCACCTTAATAATTTGGTTTTAAAAATCGTAACTATCATGATTTTAATGATCTAGGAACGTGAGAGATCTGTTTAAACATTTGTTTTTGTGATTCTCACCAAACATTTGTTTTTCTGATTTTCCGTCAGCATTTTGAGAACCTAGCGTAAGCATGTCTCAGTACTTTAATCGTTTTGACACAATTTCATAAATCGCACTACTTGAAATTTGAAGATACAATACATAATGATGCAGTTGTTGTAAAGCGTCTGTTTTCTCTGACTTTTATTCATCAACGTTTTTTCACCAATTCATCAGTAATGAGTAAAGGTTTCCAACATTGTTCCTCATCGTGCACAATCGTATGGTCACCTTAAAAGCTCCTCACCGATTTCCATAAAATTCCATCAGTCATTCTCTTTCCTCAATAAACTTCATAGATCTCTTGATGAATGTCAACTGCTTTCATGCCTTTAACGTTACAAAAACTTATAACAACATGTATTTTACAGTTGGCAGCATTTTTAATTGGAGGAGGAATTTTAAACAGTTGTAAGCGACCTTAAATACAGTCAAATGGATTTGTAACGGCGGCTATGGCTTGCTAACAGACAATAGTACCCAGCGTGCATGCGCTGAACGCCGACTGTAACGCTACAGCGACGGAATTCAAAAACGATACTTATCTTAAAAGCACGCCTCGTAATTACATTATCAATGCATGATTTAGTCATATTTGAAATTCTTGTTGGCTCCTGTGTAGTCCCCTGTTAGATACCATGTGTACACACAGAATATCCATAATTGTAAATTAAACTAAAAAACTAAACCTTTGTCCTATCTTTTGAGGTATTTATAGCTATAAGAATATCAATATTAAAGTCAGCAGCGCTAAAAATTATTGTATATTTGACTTTTCAATAAAAGATGCAATTCATTTAATTTCGAAATAAAACCTCCATGAATATTAAAATGCATGAGCCATGTATGGTTGCAGACTTGTCTACTTATCATTCATAGCAGGAAGGTACACTCACTGCTGCAACTCAGCTGCTGGTTAACTGTATTTACTCTGTGAAGGGCTGAAGATTAGATTTCTTGTTGTATTGAGCACTTCTCTTGGTGGACTATGTACGTCAGCTAGTACTGTGAACACTGTGAGTTCCATCGCTGCTGGTAGTGCTCACATCTCTTCTGCTAGGTGATTTAGGAGGTGTGGAGGGGTGGTGCTGAACGTCAAATATACTCTTAACAAGGCCAATGATATCATCACTAATTTTATCATTCCAATTTTTGTTGAAGTGAAGGCCGTGATTGGTATAGTAGTGTCGAGGAAGGTCATTTAGTGGTAGAATGGTATGTATTAGGATACAAATTATTGAATAGTAATGAATAAACATTATCTGCAGTTGCAAGGCCACTACTAGACTAATTTATTGTTGATCAATGCAAGGGAAGAATAATTGATTTGTAATGGTAGGCTCTAATAATGAAAGTAGAGGCATATCTAAACAACTGGTGGACAACTAAACACAGCACGACCAACCCTGTTTCTTGGGCTGGGCAGACAGTGTGTACGGCGTTGGTCTGATAACCATTTAGCAACACTGTGCTCCACCGACCAAACAGCTGGATTTCCCCCGAAATAAGTACTCACTGCGGTTGCTTGTTTCGCTTTACCTATCCCGCTGATACTGGATAGTCAATAAACTTTGTGATATGATACTTTAATGTTAATTTGGAATACTTTTTAATCATGTTATTTTAGATAGTAACATTTTCATAAAATAATCAACCTTGTAATAAAGCCTAGATTAATAATTACTGTACATATTTTCTTCGCAATCCATGTTACCTGCTCTTGAGGTTTTATAAAATATAATCGAAACAATATTTGAATATAAGATGTTTAAACACAATAAAACTGTTATTAGTTACATTGTTGTTGAATAGTTTATATAATCCAAATGTTTTGCTAAATTTATATATATTTGTTTTCTTGGAAGTTGGAAAAGTATATATTTTGCATAGATAAGTGTTTAATACTAAAGTGAACTTGATACCTTGGATTATGTATAATTAGTACCAAATAGCTATCCAGTACTGAGTCACCACTGCAATATTGTAGCTGCAACTAATACTGTTAACCACCTTTTTTGATACAATGTCATTCATTACATTTATGTGGCCTGCGTTAGTACAGAGGCAAGAACAAACCGCATCATCTCTCTGTAAAACTAGCATTTACCACAATCAGCCCCAAGAAGACGGCTTTTCGACTCACCTGGACCTACTCATCTCTCCTCACTCTCCCAGAAATACTTCCGGCCTGCGTCGGTAAGAAGGTAACCTTCAGGTGGCTGTTTCTCGACTCACCTGGACCTACTCATCTCTCCTCACTCTCCCAGAAATAGACTTCCGGCCTGCGTCGGTAAGAAGGTAACCTTCAGGTGGCTGTTTCTCGACTCACCTGGACCTACTCATCTCTCCTCACTCTCCCAGAAATAGACTTCCGGCCTGCGTCGGTAAGAAGGTAACCTTCAGGTGGCTGTTTCTCAAACTGCCAAGCCACTGTTGAAGTCGATAATGCATTTAGTAGATACCTTCTTACCGACCCAGGCCGGAAGTCTATTTCTGGGAGAGACGAGTAGGCAGAGGCTAGTCAAAACGCCGTTCTCTTTCTAAGGCTGATCGTGGTAAATGCTAATTTTAAAGAGAAATGATGCGGTTCGTTCTTGCCTCTGGACTAACGCAGGCCACAAAAATGTAATGAATAAGATTGTATCAGAAAAGGTAGTTAGCAGTATTAGTTGCAGCAACAATATTGCAGCAGTATAGTAATAAAAAATTTACTATTATAATGACCCAGTCCTGCATAGCTATTTGGTACTTATTATACATATTCAAGGTATGAAGGTCACCTTTAGTGTCAAAAAACTAATCCATTCAAAATATGTACTGTACGAAGAAAACAAATACATTCAAATTTAAAATCGATATAAGAAATCAAACATTCCAATAAATTTTATAGTTTATTGAATAAACTATAAAATTTATTGGAATGTTTGATTTCTTAAATCGATTTTAAATTATAATTCCAATAAGAAACTCCTCAAAAATCATTAAAAATTAACCAAACATTTGGATTATTTAAATTATTAAACTAAAAATGTAACTAATAACAGTTTTTTGTGTTTAAACATCTTTTATTCAAATATTGCTCTGATTATAATTTATAAAACCTCAAGGGCAAGGAATACGGATTGTGAAGAAATAATGCACAGTAATTGTTCATGTGGGCTTTATTACAAGGTTGATTATTTTATGAAAATGTTACTATCTAATATTATATGATTAAAACCTACATATTCAAAATTAACATTAAAATATCACAGAGTATATACGAGTAGATTAACTAATGTGGTGAAATGGCAACTGCTGTGAGTCCTTATTTCAGGGGAAACAGCTGTTTGGTCGGTGGAGCACAGTGTTGCCAAACCTACGCCCTACAACTGATCAGCCCAAAGAACAGTGTTAGGTGTACTGTATGTAGCTGCTCACTGGTTGTTTTAATATGCCTCTACTTGCTTTATTAAAGCCTACCATTACAAATCAATTATTCTTCCCTTGCATAAATTAACAATAAGTTAGTCCCTTTCTACTACAGATAACGTTCATATGTCTTTATTGATTAATTTTTATCTTAGTCCAAACAAGAAAAGTAGACGAATTTGAACTATTTTTCACTGTGCATGAAATTTACATTTTTATTACTCAAAAACCCATTAACGTATGTGCTTAAAAGGAATGTTTTCTATAGATTTTAGAAATTTTAGAATTTAAAATTTTCAAAAAAAGTTCTTATGAATTACCTGAAATAAAGTTATTTTGGCTTCTAGAGGGCGTAAAATGAATTACTTGGTCACATTTTAATCCAAATAACGTTGGTTGCTACTCAAGTTCATCGCGGTTGCTACCCAAGTAAATCACAAGTGCCTACCTAATATGATCATGGTTGCTACCTTAGATGATCATGGGTGGCTACCGAATTTAATTACGGTTACTACCCAAGTTGATCACAGGTGCTAATGAGGTAAATCACCTGTGGCTACCCAAGCTGATCAGGGGTAGCAACCCAAGTTGATTATAAGTGCTACCAAAATTGTTTGGCAAGTACAATAAGTTGGGCATTTGGTCTCACGGAGTAGTAATTTCTATGAATAAATATGGATGTGTCGGGTATGCCATGTCAATTCAAGTGACTTACCGTCTCGTGCACTAATCGGTCTCAAGGACAAATTTTAGGCATCTACTCCATCTGTGTGCTTGTGATAGTTTAACCCAACGAACACTTGGTTTAACTATTTAGCCTACTTGTCTAAACAAGCGTTTCAGTATTTTGTGAGCCGCATGAGAATTCGTAAAGCTAGAGGCCGAAGATGGACACCTGCTCAGACACGAAGTATTTGTATTAGTAAATTTTAGGCTGTCCTACTTTTTGTTACTGTTTTATTATAGAAACTATTGATTCCTATATAGAATCGATTGTTTCTATACCTAATTGTTAGTGTTTTTATGTAGAGAAACAATTGATTCCTGTAGAGAATCGATTGTTTCTATACCTAATAATACAAGAAAAAAAAGTAGAATAGCCTAAAATTAACTAATATAACTAATTACATTTTATACGCTAAAACAGGTTTTACAAGAAAACTTAAAAACCAACTTTAAGCTTAAAAACTGTAGAGGATCTAATGCTTGATAAAAAAATTTGCATTTAAAATACAAATTCTCCAGTCTGATATTTTGAATAAAATAAAAAGTTTTTATTCAGAGCACCCAAATGCGAAGTTTTGACTTTTAAGGGTGTTTGATCGAAAATTATTTTAAAAACTTTTTGAATAAAATTCTTAGTATCCATTTAAGTAATAAATGTGCTACTGGAATAAATTCTAAAATATTTCTATACGTTTTAAGAGTTTTAGAGGAGTTTTAACTTTTTGAGATCTGGTCAATTCCCTGAAATATTATATTTTTTTAGCTTCTAGAGGTCGTAAAATTGATTGTTTGGACTTGTTGTAATCCATATGACATTTATAGTTACAATATATTACTTTCATATTTGTAAGTACATGCGGTGATTTTAATCGATCTAAATCAAATTAAAATTACTCTAAATTCATCAATTTAAATTGGTGTAGATAAATATAAAATCACTGCATTCCTTCACAAATTTGAAAGTAATGTATCGTATCAATACATGTCATAAGGATTACAACAAGACCAAGAAATTAAATTTACGACCTCTAGAAGCCGAGAAAACAATGTTTCAGGGAATTGACTAAAACTTTTTTTCTCGAAAGGTTAAAGTTTTAAAACTCATAAAACTTGTAGAAAATCTCCTTACCTACAACATATAAAAAAAATTAACAATATTAAAACCTATAATAGATTTTTAAAATGCATACTTCATAACATAAAATGAATCGAGAAAAACAATGATGTGATTCGATTTTTTGTAGACCTCTTAGTTCCTTAGAAAACAACCTTCAAACTCGGGTGCACATAATTTTTGCTCTGATAGTAATTTGGCCTTTTTGGTGCATTACTGTCAGGGCAGTGAAAAAAAGGTTTAGTACCAACCTATTATGTAGTAAATCTAAAGAAAAAATATTTTTAAGTGTTATCAATTATTTTTCTATAAATGATAATGTTCAAAAATTTGAGTTAAAAAAGTATATTAATAATGTATATAAAATTCATTGTTAGAGTTTACTATAAATGAGGGAGTTATATCCATCTGTCGAATTTGAGTGTGGCGGGGGCTGTAAGGGGGAGAGAGGGGAGGGGAATACATTGCTTGTTCATTAGTCAGTCAGGATCTTTACTACTCTTAGCAACAGTTGCGATAAAGTCTAGAACTAAATTCCCTAGAGTGCTAAACTGGGCGCTCGGACAAACACCCTTAAGCCTTATTATAAAGAAACTACAATTTGCACAACATTTCCGGTTGATTCATTAACTACTTTGGTTAATTAGAAAAATTCTTTTACGCTGGTCAAATTTACTTTACCAAAAAATATAAAAATTTCTTGCTGCTGAAAAATTTTGTGTTGCGGGTTTTCAATGAATTAAGATGAGGTTTCCAGTTTAACCCCTTACTGGCTTTTGTCAAGTTAACTCAATGGCAGCTGCGTGCTAAATAATGGCCGCTGACGAGTCAACTCGATGCACGCTTCTGTCACGATTTATTTCATTGTCTGTCAGGTTAACTCGATGTAGTTTGCTGTTTTTCTGCTAGATGGTGTTTACATTCACTTTAGTCCCACTCGGAATATTTCTTGTAATTGACGACAGCTGTTTTTATTCCATCTATATTCCCACGTTCTTGATCGCTTTTTGTAGTTAGCTGCCCGCTTACGTGACCTGGCGAGCAGTTCGTGTTTATTAACATTATATTGTTTTTATTAGTGAATTGTAATTATTGTGCTTGTATATATTGAGTTAGTTTATTATATTTAATTATTATTCTTTTTTTGTGTAATTGTGGTTGCTGTTTTTATTTATTTTTTTAAATTTTTAGTTGGAATATTAGTGTAGTGGAATATTGGAAAATCACAAAAATTGTAAGTTTTCTCATTTAGGCTAAATAGTTTTAAAATAAGTTTTACTAAATTTTTATTATTAATTTTTAAACTATAAAAAATCAGATAAGAAAATTAAAAAAAGCACTTTTATATTTTTTAAATTTAGGCTATTTTTATTTTTTTATTTAAACCTTTAAAAAATAAAAAACAAACCTCAAATTAAAAAAAATCCGTTAAGGGGTGAACGCTTACATAAATTATTTGTCGCTACTACGATATAGTAAACTATTACCATTATACTCCTTGTTTTGGAATGAGACCATATTTTGTTCGGCTGAGTCGCCCATGTATTCTTTGGGAAAATCTTGATTTTGAAATGAAAATGAAATGAAATGAAAAACGTCTTTATTTAACCAGGCGAAGTTGGGACTAGAAAGTCCCTTCTTCCACTTAACCTGAGGACTCGATGTAGTCCTCCCTGTTTAAATCCCTGTTTATTGAAAATGGGATAATGTTTGAATTTTTCTGGGGCTGGCATGGTTATATCTACCTTCAGTCACTTCAGTCTAAATTTCAACATTTTACGATATTCTGAAGTGGGTAAACATATGTCACTTAGTCAGTTAGTGATCACAGTTCAGCTTTATATTAGAGTGATTTTGTTTCATTCATCCGATTTATTGTTTAGTTGAATACAAATGTATTCACATGAGAAGTGAGTTGAGATTTACAGGTTGAGTACAGACCACACGGCGATGGTCCGGCCTCGAGCCCGCCAAGTGGTGATAGGCAGGGGACGGGTGGAGGGCCCGATATGCCTGTAGTCCTGGAAACATTCATTACTGCCAGACTTTTCCACAAAAGAAGTCTTTCCCATGCTTGCTTCTAAAATAAGATTCGTTTATTTTTACCCTTTACCCTCGGATGCACCTTCAGTACGTTTCCAGACTGTGTATTTATCGCATATTTGACTGTGGTTTAGAAGTGTTTAGAGTGTTACACAAGTATACGGTAAAACATTATTTAGTTGTTTACATGATTGTTTTTATTTAACTACTGTATTGTAATAAATTAGTTTGTGTTTTTTTAATGTTCCTTAAACTTTGTTTAGTTGTGTGCTAATGTTATAAAATTAGTGAATGTAGACCCTAAATACATTTTATAATATTCACAATAAAATTAAAAATATGAAACCCATTTAAATAAGCTTTGAGTCCGTTAAATCATTATTTGAAATTATGTAAATAATCATAATCGAAGTTTATAATTTACAAGCGTCACATAATAATTCAATGAATTATTGACGCTGTCACATACATTTTGCTATAAAAATGTGCTTTAAATAAAAATGTCAAACATAACTTTATTTCTTTTAAACCAACTAAGACGATAATTTAAATTAAATTATATGTATTTTAATGGAACTGGAAATCACAGAAATAGTTTTCTTAGTTACAGTAAGAAGTATATATTTCATAGTTACTTCATTTCAAGAAAAGTTATTAACTGATTTAATAATTTTTTATGACATATTTTATTGTTGTTATTGATGTACATTTTAGTAATTTATCTTTTAAACACTTAATATATTTGATATATTTTTATTTTAAATACTGGTCATATTTATAAAAAAAAGCAAAATGTGAATACTTCGTAAACGTGTAAAGAATCAGCCTTTACTATATGTCAGTGAACGACTCGCTCCAAATCGATGTTTTTATATGACTAGTAGGCCAGCTAGGAGGCCGGACCTTTAGCGCGCGTACTGTAGACCGAGAGTTAGTGGAGGGGTGATGTGGCGACATAGGATATAATCTAGCATATTTTTTGGTTGGCAGCTGGCATATCTGGGAGATCACAAAGTTGACAATTCTGCATAGAAATCGTTGTTTGTTTAGCGAAAACCAGGGGACATGTACAGCTCTTAAGTATTGTTCCGGACACGAACAACATCAACCCCTAAGTGTGATAAAGATGAAGTTCAAACTATGGATCACATAGTCAATGAGTGCTCATTTTGTTCTTTTCAGGGGGGATTAGCTGGTCTTCATTAAATTGTAGAAGCAGGTGTTGAATGTTTAAGAAACCTGGATTTAGCTTTGTGACGGGTGATCAATATTTAAATTAAAATAAAAATAAAATATTTAAATTTTATTATTACCTTCGTCAACCAGCTCACAAATACGTAACAAATGTTACGGCCGTTTCGACATCAAAGTGTCATCTTCAGACATTTAATACAAAATAAAAAACTAACATAACCAACAAACACATTACGTAAATAAATTTTTCTAAACAACTGTTTAGAAACACATATTTCACGCACTTGAGTAAGTAGCTGATTCAACATTTCACACACTTGAGCAAGTAGTTGATAGAAATTATATTTGTAATGTTGTGCCTGTGGCGGCGTTATTAACTGTACTTTGTACTCTTGGTTTTGGTTCTTTCTTCTGATTTAAAATATTATTGAAAATAAAGTGTGATTTGAATTGTAATTTATCATTTAAAATAAGTTCATTATTTTCATTTTTGATGTGGGCTTTGTAAATTTCAAATTCTTCCAGGGTGTCTAATTTATTGCCTTTTGTACAGGTGTGAAGAATTTCTAAGCCATTGTCTAGGTTATTTATTTCATGATTTTCATCTATCAGGTGTTGGGCAAATGTTGATTTTTGCAAAAATTATAGCAAAACTGCTATAATCAGAAATATTCTTCTTGTATTACTTTGTTTAATTTTTTAAATTTTAATTAATAATATAAACATAAGTTTGAAATAAAACACTTTATTTTATCTAGGTTTATTTATAAAACAGTTCCTTATACAACATATATTCTACACTTACATGACTAAATTTTACATCTTATCATTATAAGTATTAAAATAATTAAACAATAACATAGGCATTGGTATTGCTTTACAAACATATAAAAAGTAGCGTTTATAAAATTTGTAACAATTGTTCTTTTTTAAGAACACAAAATATATATACTTTCAGACTAAAAACTTTACAATGACGATTTTCATATTCATTTTGGCACTACCAAGAGAGAGGGAGTCAAAACCAAACAACTTCAGAGAAGAATATTTACATTTGCACCAACTTTTCCACCACTTACCGTAATAATATACAGCTATAAATTAATTTATGTACATGTAGAATATATCTCTGACTTTTAAGGCACTATAATATTATTTCAATTGAAAGTTTAACAAAATTCACATTTAAAAAAATGGCCTTGGATTTTCTATTTTTAGTAAAACTATTCTTTATTGCTTTATGATTATTGCCCTCTCATTGGACTGAATAGTTTTCTGTCTGTTTTAATGGCAGTCATTCTCGTATGTACCAGATTATGAACACATGAACAAAGTGGTAAGTGATCTGCATTATAGTTGATTTCTAACTCCCACTATATTTTAAATTTCTACATACATTTTAAATGATAACATCTTACATTGTTTGAATGATTTTTTTTAACTGTAAGAGTTTTGTTCTATAATTTCTTTAGTTGTTTGAAAAATATTGTGGATACCCCTGCTCACATTCCTACCAAATGAGCACTGCTTTAATATAGAGTATACATTTTTTTAATTCAATAGAATTGTCAATGTATGATATAAAAATATTTCTCAAATATTTTCTATATTTTTTCATTTTTGTTAGTTTTTTATAAAACATGTATCGTATAAAAAAATACATTTAACTAAACAAATTTGAGCGTTTATTTGTAGGCACTAAATTATTTTGTTTCAACACTATTCCTATCATTGTTAGAAGTATTTTAGGGTCAGGACAATTAAACTAATATTTACATCGTACACTATAAATAAATTTTCATAATATAATAAAATTCAAATACATCAGCGTTAATCCTTTATAATTCAATAATGTTAATTGTTAAAAGATAAAGAGAGCTTTAGTTTGTTGCATCGAAGTCTTTCAAATTATTGAGCAGACAAAAATGATTAAGTATTTGAAAACATTCCTCCATTACCTATCCTATTATCTAAGGTCTTACAGTACCTTTTCAAAAACCTTTTTAAATAAAATTCACAGTCTTAAACCACTCATACAAGTTACAAAGCTTCAACTTCTCAGGTAACTTTGTACATTTAACCCTCTTAAAATTTACAAAATAAATAAAAACAGAATAGTTCTATTGTTATAATCTAACTAATGTAAGTTTTATATATACATGTAGATGAAGTTGTTTGGCGGCTGTACAAGAGAAAGGGTATAAATAGTCATGAGTAAATTATGCTTTTTCAAAGATCCAGTTGCAGACTCTGGAACATAAAACAATTGTATATTAAAGTGTGAATGAAAAAAATTTTTATTTGCAGCATAGAATACAAGTAAAAATTAAGCACAATACAAATATACAATAAAATTATATTCAACATTTCACTTTAAAAGAAAAAAATTATCTATACCAAATAAAACTAATAAATAACCAAGGTATAAAACAAAAGGACAATCATTCAAAGGAGGTGCTATAGCTGAGAAACTAAGCCTGCACTGACTTGATGCCTGAGCATAAGTCTGAGTTGTAAAAGTCAACCAAAAATATGAATTATAATCATCTGGAATAATGAATCATAGAAACATATGTTCAAATATACATAATATAGTTGGCTAAATATTGTGTTGTACAGTATGTTTAACCTGTTAACGAGTGAAGCTAAATGATCCCAAACGAGTACGGACGTCTTTGGACGTCTGTGCCCAAATGAGTATGGTCGTCTTTAGACGTCCCTAATATTTATTTTAAATTTCAGCTATAATTAAATGTCAATGTAAGTGTATGAACTTCCATATGATACCTGCATCCTATTGGCCACCAATGGGACTACATCTGTACTTTAGTCAGCTAATAAATGACGCTTCAATGCCAGCTGTAGTGTTTCTCTCGCATTTTCGTTGCGCGCCAAATCTGTTTCTCCTCGTGTCTAACCTTATTAAGTTCTGCTATATTTACGTTTCGTTCATCTATAGTAGGTCTAATTACATTTGGTATTTTTCCAGTGTGATATTTTGTTAATTGTATTTTGTTACAAAGTAGTTGTATTTAGTTATTTTCAGCGTTGTACAGTAAAAAAGGCCTGTATATTTTCTTTTCCGTGTTGTATTGCAAATATGTTAAAAAGTTTGTCAGTGTTGTACAGTAATTAGTTAATTTTATTCATCAGTGACTTATTTATTACAATGGACTCTAACAAGCGATATTTAGATCGAAGTGATGATGTTGCACGCCCGGTGAGTGGTGACAAACAGGCGCTCCGTCTGTCTGGCCGCCATTTCATGTGACCACTCCCAATGAGAGAGGGTGGAGCCAAAAGAAAACAACGGAAGTGTTTTGTATGCACTCATACTACACGGAGGGCTTCACAGCGCAAAGACACGGCCTATGAGTGCTCCAAATGTGAAGTTGCACTTTGCATTTACCCATGTTTCGAACAATTTCACACAATGGAAAAATTTTAACTTTGCTAATTATAATCACAGTTTCCAACATTTTGATTTGTAAATATTACCATATTGTATCTTAAATTACTATTTTTAATAAAGTATAACAGTTTATTAATAATTTTAGAATATTTTTTTTGTACTCCCTGGGGTCACTCTAATGGTAAATGCTGCACTCACTAACAGTATGGAAATATGGACGTCTTAAGACGTCCGCACTCCTCAACAGGTTAACGAATAAGTAAAACATCACATAGTAAAGGTTTGATACAGCATTAGTACTTGGTTTTTTTCTTTTTTTAGGTGATTGAATTAAGTTTTTTGACCAGTGAATTTAATCATCCTCATATCTAAGGTATGGACTAAAATATATTTTCCAAAAATAAAAAAAGAATTATTTTTAAAATGTTGGAGATACCACAAAGGTTCCTTTCAACAGTATAAACAATAATGAGCAAATTATTCTAATTAAATATTTAGGGTAATTTAGGATTGATCTTTAGGTAAACTTAGTGATTAAAGGAAAGATTCAAAGATCCCTTTATTGTATCCAATGTATAAATTAACTATATAATCATTGGAACAGTGTCCTCATAAAATGTTCCGTATTGAATTTGTACGAGGCGTGTTTTTAAAATAAGTACCATTTTGGGATTCCACCACTGTAGTGCTGCAGTCAGCATTCAACACATGCACGCTGGGTACTACTATCTCTTGGCAAGCCACAGCTGCTGTTACAGATCCTTTCAACTTTATTTAAGGTCGCTTATGACTGTTTAAAATTCTTCCTCCGATTAAAAATGCCGCCGATTGTGGATTATGCGCTCAGTAAATTTTCATAACGCTAAGGGCATGAAAGCAGTTGACATTCATCGCGCCTGTCATCGTGACAATTTGGATTTTAAAATGGTAACCATCACGATTCTAATGCTCCAGAAATGTGATACCACTGGTTAAACATTTGTTTTTGTGACTATCGCCAAACATTTGTTTTTGTGATTCTCCGTCAGCATTTTGGGAACGGCATAAGCATAACTCTGGATACTTCAAACATTCTGTCACAGTTTCATAAATCACACTTCTTGAGACTTAAAGATACAGTACATATTGATGCAGTTGTAAAGCATTTGTTTTTTCTGACTTTTTTTCATCAAGTTTTGCATCAAGTCATCAGTAATGAAGGAAGGTTTCCCACTTCGTTACTCATAATGCACATTCGTACTGCCACGTTAAAAGCTCTACCCATTTCCATACCATTCCATTGCTCATTCAGTTTTCTCAATGAACTTTACAGATCTCTGGATGAATGTCACCTGCTTTCATGCCTTTAGGCTTACAAAAACTTATCACAACATTTACTTTACAGTTGGCAGCATTTTTAATTGGAGGAGGAATTTTAAACAGTCGTAAGCGACCTTAAATACAGTCGAATGGATCCGTAACGGCAGTTGTGGCTTGCCAACTTATAGCAGAACCCAGTGTGCAGGTGCTTAACACCGACCGCAGTGCAATAGCGGTGGGATTCCAAAACGGTACTTACTTTAACAACAAGCCTCGTAAAATATCTGCTTTTTTAACAACTTTCTCAAAGCAAATCTTCAGCACCAATCTTTCTTCACCAAGTAAGTAAAATCTTATACACTCGGTCATAAAAATGAATTGGAAATCTAAAGAGCAAGGCTTTTATGTGAATCATCCATTCCAATCATTTGTTTATTCTAGAGTGTTGTAATTCAACATAATATATTCGTCAGGAATAAAACAATACAAATACCAATCAATACATTCTAAATAGATTATATAAAGTGGTCAGTTTATACAGACATGTCCAACAGCCAACTAGATCACTGTATTTTCTTATATTCTGGATAAAAGACAAGACTTAATTCTTTTTAACACAGAACATTATCATCCTATTGAACACATACAAAGAGCTCAGATGTCGATCGATGTTGGGGAATGTTGATTGGAGAATTTTCTTCTCTAATGGATAGTGGGTTGTCCCTATACCACCACTCTTCAAAATACCAGAAAAGTACACTTTCATTTGATAATGACTTTAGTGTTTTTGTGCATGTTTAATTATATTTTCAGTTGAAGAGGATGATAGATCGTGATAAACTAAAAACGTATCTACAATTACATGTTACACACTTTGTCTCACATTTTAGTTGGTAAGAACTACATAGAAGGTTTCCACTCTAAATTGTCCTGAAGAATAATTTCTGTATGATAGTTTTTTTCAGCTTGTATTTTCCTCTGTCTTTGACATGTCTTCTCCTAGTCCACATAACTCCATTTCTTAGCTTCTTGCAAACATTTCTCTTAGCGAGTCAGTATAAACTATTAAAGATTCATACAATCTAAAAATGTTTTCCAGGGGCATATTTACTGTCTGTTGAGTTTCACTGACTTTTTAAGCCTGTCTTATATATCACCACAAAGTTCCACAATCAATACAGTTTTCAACTTACTCAAACATCTCACAAGTCCCGTTGCATCACTTCTTACAAGAGGCTTTTTATTAGTGTTCTTTTCATAGTTCTCCCAAGTCAGTTACACAGTTTCTAAGTTTTCACAATGGCCTCTACATGCACTTTTACGAGCACTCCACCTTGTTTCTCACCATCAACACTACCGTACGTGTATGGGTGGGAGGGTGGGTCAATACTACCGTACGAGCATGGATTCCTAAATGGCTGTTCCTTCAACTTATTAAGTGTGTTCAGTAGTTAAATTATTATATTTAAAAACTAAAGGTAGATAACAAGCTCTGAAATATAAAATGTCCAAACTTTTACAGCATTAATCATTTGCTGTTTGTTAAAGATGTTCGTAGGGGAAAATGTAAAAAATATAATACCAATGAACGTAGATTTTTAAGAGAGTGCCTTCAAGTTCTCATGATTATCTCATCACTAACTGTGGCCTTTTATGTGACTATTAGAGAAGTAGACTGATAAACAAGGCAAAACTGTTTTTCTTCTAAAATCTCACAAAAATTCTGACACATGCTCTTCTTAGTTTTCATGAATCAAAAATGAACTATTTTTAGCTTTTTGACAGTGAGGCAAAGGATTTGAAATAGCAACAAAATCTGAGCCTTAATGAATTAAGTATAAATTATTTATAATAACTTGCCTTTTATATTTTCGGTCTAATGCAATGGTTTTCAAAGTGAGTCAAAGTTTGAAACGTCACTACCCTGTAAATAAGAAAATGATTTCACTTAAAATGTATATAGACTTAGGACTACAATAGTAAAAGATGGTAGAAAGACAAAATAGAACTATATGTTATCATTATAAATGATTCATAGAATATTACTATTGCTTAGATAAATTATGGAATTTGTTTATGGGTTCAGTAATTTAATGGCTCCGCCGAACAACGTTGCAAGTGACATTCTATGTCGCATGGGCTAATTTGTTTTGAAAAATACTGAGTTTGGCAGCAATGAGAGCTGGCCAAATGAACGGAAAACTGGGTGGCACGGCCAGAACAACGCTGCAAGTGATGAGATGTCAGTCACGTTGGGTGTTATTCTTTCGCCGGGCGATGAGAAAAGGATGATGAGTGTTAAGAAAAGAAGATTGAAAGAGTCCAACTGGAAAGACAAGTGTTGTAAGTGGACAAGAGATGCTAAAAATCTATACATATCAAAAAGAAAGTGACCTATTCCAGGAAAATTAATGTACAGAATTGAAACATTTTTCAGTCTTTCTACCAGTTAATGTAAATTAAACGGAATATCTATAATACATTTAATGTAGACCTTTATTTTTACATTAATGTTTGTCAGTAAAAAGTTTCATATTTAAAAAATTAGTACATTATTGTATTAGCCCATTTGCAGTCATTGTCATATTCGCAGAACAACTTTGCAAGCACCGTCACTTGCAACATTGTACCTGCAAATAGTTTGCCTAAAACATCAAAATCTCATTTAATATTAGCATAACAAATTGTCTGTTTATACATAAAATAACTTTGATATAAGTGAACAGTTAGAGTATACAAATTTAGAGTATATTATTAAAAATAACAGTTTTTTTAAGTTTCTGAAAAATTTGGTTTTTGTCACTTGTTGTTCGGTGGAGCTATTCAATAAATAAATTAATATAAATTACAAATCTGGAATAAGTTCCTGAAAAATTAGTTTTTTATCACTTGTTGTTTGGTGGAGCTATTCAATAAATAAATTAATATAAACTACAAATCTGGAATAAATAAGTTAACCATTCCAAATTAATTATTGGTTATTTACAATGCAATGCCATTGGCAACTGACTTACTCTCTCAACAACTATCACCAATTAAATAATTGTAGCATTTAGTAATGGACAATATTACTGTATTGTTTCAAAGTTTAACTATGAATCTTTTTTAAAGTTGGTTACACATTTTGAACCACAAGTAAACTGTTAATTGTCTGTTAGCGTATTGATTGATTTGTCTCACAGTTGCAAAATCATTCCAATTAATTGTTATTAATAATCTTATTATGAAGTAAAAAGTATATTAAACCTAATACAGGTACAGACTGGGCCATGGTTTTAGGTGTGCAGGAGAGGTTGTGCTAGTGAGATAGTGAATATCCCCCACCATACTTCATAATCACCTCCCAAAGCTGTGTATGTAATGGAGGATGGAGTAGTTTGTCTAGCATCAAGTGTATTATGTAAATTAGTAAGTGGGCATCACCTCTCAGTACAGTATGTATGTAAGGGAGTGTAGAACAGTTTGTCCAGCGTCAAGTATGTTATGTAAGATGAGTAAGTGGGAATCACCTCTCAGTACAGTATATAAGAAAGGGAGTGTGAAACAGTTTTTCCAGCATCAAGTATTTTTTGTAGGATGGATAAATGGGAATCACGTCTCAGTGCTATGTGTATGTAATGGAGGATGGAGCACGTGGAAATTTCCTCTCAATCCTGTGTCTATGTAAGGTAAGGGAGGGTGGGACAGTTTGTCCATTGTCAAGTATATTATGTAGAATGAGTAAATGGAAATCAACTGTCAATATTTTGTATATGTAGTGGAGGGTGAGACATTTCGTCCAGTACCAAAGTATGTTATGTAGAACAAGTAAGTGGGAATCTTAATGATGTCTGTATGTAAGAGAGGTTGGAAAAGTGTGCCAATTTGATGTGCATATTGAACAAGTGGTCGGATTAGTTTATATTCTGTGAAAAACTTTTAGCAAATATTTGTATTCTGCTCAAAATATTTTATATGAAGCTCCCTTGGTGAGTCATGTATTGGAGGGACGGTGAGAGTGCTTGTTTGAAGTTCCTGCTAATTATCATAGAGAATTAATGTGATAGATATATTAATTCTAAGTTATATTAATCAGTTTTACATAAAACATAGTTATTAAATATGGAACAAGGTCCAATTTAATTTTTTTGAATCATAACGATTCATCTACCTAAGCAGATAACCTGAAACTCAGCAAAACAGAGTAGAAAGCTAATTACAGGAATGAATTATTTTTAATACATTTATTTAATGTGCCTTCTATACTTTTCATACATAGAAAAGTTGTAATCTTTTCTATGATTAGCTGTCAATATTTACAAGTAAGGTTTTTGTACTTACACCTCTGTCAGGTTTAAACAGGTGTGTTTGTGGCATCATGAATGTAGATCCAATGTCTCGTTCCACCATAGTATGACCCTCCTGTGCAGAAAGTAGACAGTGTTATGAAATATTACAGTCTTACAATCACATTATTCGTTCAAACGAATGAAGGGAAAAGAACCAAGAAAAACGAAAGGGTTAGAAAATCAATGATATTTGTTCATATTTTTATTAATAATTCTGTTTTGATGTATTAGTAAGTTTTGATCTGAAGAATTAGAATAGAATTAGTTTAATTCAAAATTGACCATAAACAACTTAATAACATTATTAATGTTGTTATATTTGTATTCCTCTTTACATTTATATTCCTTACAATATATATATATATATAAAACAGATTAGTTCAATTTTATCCAAATTTATTGATGACATGTTTGAACCTGGTAGTAGTGGAAGTGGTGTAGCTCTTTTTGTGAAGTGTGAAATCGTGTTCAATGTAGATAATCATATTGAATATATGAGTTGTGTGTTTAGACCGGAAAGTCTTGAGCTATTCATTTGCATTAAATACAGGCCTCCTGACATTTCATACTCTTGCTTGAGTTCATTAATTCATGCTTTGTTCATCGATGAGTGAGGTGGATTCAGTGATTCTGCTAAGTGATCTGAACGTGAATTTTCTAGGCCATTTAAAACCTACGTAAGGTATCTTGAGAGGATCTTTCAATCGATAGGTCCTGTACAACTCATTAAGGAATCCACACGCATCACTGAGAGTTCATCTTCTCTCTGATGCAATAATTGTGGACAAGAGCCACAACACGGATGTAGTTATAGTTGACACTTCCAATATTTTTCAGCTTAATGGTAAATGCATCACTAATCACAAATTAGTGTAGTGTGATGTACAATGTCAGAAATCCAAACCCAAGGTGAAGCTAGTCTCAAGTAGAAATTTCAAGAATTTTGATCTAGTAAGTTCATTGAGGTTGCCTCTGGTGTGGGCTGGGATGATGCTAGGAAGCTCCAAGATGTGGTATTGTAGATCATAGATTGCTGTGATTTGCAAATGGTTCTGTTAGTTCACAAAACTCTTCAGACTGGTAGACCTGAATACTCAGGAAAAAGCTTGGCATAAAATAAGTGGGTGCAGTACTCAACAGAGCGGCCTACTCCACCTACTTAAGGTGCGCTTGGAGACTGGTAAAAAGGTTTTGAATTTTCTGGACCCCCGCGAGGATATAATGCTCTGCTCCCTGCCATAAAGAGCCTTAGTTACACTTTGTTTAAGAGGTATGCCAAAGAGAAGTTTGTTTAGTTGATAGCCTTGCCTTGTTTCTTTTCTATGTTTTATTTTAAGGACATTTTATATCTGTAAATTAATATGATTTTTTAGTTATTGACAAGAGTTGTCTTCTAAACTAGAGCATGCAACTTTGAAGAACGCTTGCTAAATAAAGACATTATTATTATAAACTTACATCATTAGCACGGTGAGAACTGGACGACAGCAGTTTTGAGTCAGAATCCCTGTGTAGGCTCTTGGTTGGTGGATGTATGGTGGTCTCATCATACGACCGTGCCTCAGATACCGTCCTGCAACCCAATGTCAGTTCCAAACAACACCCTTAAGGTTGAAGCCTGAAAATATCTAACTGGAGTTTTAAAACATGCAATTATTACATATACAGTATATCGTATAGATTTCAAAGGCAGCTACCAAACTAATAAAAAATTAAGAAACAGACCAATAAAAAATGTTTATGCAACAATTCAATTATTGAAGAGAACCTTCTAATCCCTAAGATTTAATTAGCTATGATCAAAACACTTCTTTTGAATTAAATAAATGTGTAAAGTAAGTATCGGCGTGCTGGCTTAGTGGCTATTGCTAAAATCCGAGATTCGAATTCCCATCTGACCTACTTCACTCGTTAAATAAACTTCATGTACAGGTCTGCAGAACCATGTGAACTGGCGAGTGAAGTTAAAAAAAGAAAAACTATGCTTATCAGTAGAGCCTTATTTTCCGACATAGAATTAACTGTCATTCCGTTTGAACTAACGTACTCATCCTGAAAACAATACTGTTTTATGGAAATTGTCTGAAAATAGTATAATGTAATATTGTTCTGTAATGTGTACCTGGTGAGAGTTTTTCCCAAACAGTGCACTGTTTTGCTGCTTAGTGTACTTGACTTTATGTTGAGCAGAGACTGTACTATGTGAGCAGATTACATCACTTTTGTCGTCTGTTGAGGGTACAGAATTTTTAGAACAGAGATCACTTGTAGGAAGGCCAAATAGCGGTCACGTAACTCATGCAATCTTATTCAGTATTATCCTGCTTTCAGACCGGCCGCATGTATTAGTTTGCTGTACGGTACTAAAGAATTTATATGATACTTAACCGTGATAGGCTTATTTATCGCACTACTCTTACGTTTAAAAACAAAATTGTTATTTGCGACTGTACAGTACTGTGGTTTAAGTTTTTTGTCTATCAGTGTACATTACAGTAGTTTTATTGATCTTAAGCTTAGTGAAATGGCTTCCAAACATAAAAGAGTCGTAGTCTATGGAAGATAAACATAAAGCCATTTTTTTGTACTCTTACTATCTACTAACTGACAGTTTTAGTAATCTGATACTACAATGGCCCGTTTATGTCGTATAAGTGAGGCTCTGCTGTATTTGTAAAATCATACACAGAAGGTATTGGAGACCTATAACCTTGATTATCAAACAGAAAATTAGATTTGATTCATATTTCAAGGAATCATATCTATTAGAAGATTTTAAGCTACAACAATCAATAGTACACTGCTGTTTCTTTGTGTCAAATTAATCATGGGGTTTGAAGCGTGCAATTATTTAAGACAAATAAATAAGAATAATACTTTGTGAATCATATATTATCATATAAATCTAATTCGTATTCACATATTTTTAGATTTTTTCAAAGTCTTTTTTCAAACGTTTCCAACAGTTTAGTTTCCATTTGGATGTCCTCTATCTATCAGCGTGTTGAGTTTCAAGATTTAACATCATTTTTCCATGTTTGTCTATTTAATAGATCAATACCACTGTACGTGTATGGGTAGGCGGGTGTGTTAATACTACTGTACGTGAATGGGTGGGCGGGTGGGTCAATACCACTGTACATCAGTCAATAGTCATCAGTTGGTGTCTATCGCCGGCCGGCAAATGTGTTGTACTCATGTTTTAATATGTTTAAATGTTTAATAATTTTAGTGTTTTAATGTTTTAAACAGTCACGTTTTTGGAAGCCTGATGATGAAGCTTTATATGCTTTGAAATGTACATAGCAGTAATGTAATTGAAGAACTGTGAGGCCTGAGATTCATATTTTGGAGGTCACATAGTCTTCCTAAATGGAGAGGGGGATTCAGAACAGTAGAAAATGTTTATTTCAATAAATTTAATGAATTATAAGAAAACTATTTCATTTCAATTAAACGTTTTGATATTTTTGAAAGTTATTGTAACAGTATCAAATATATTGTTGTCAGTTTGAACAATTTCTGGTGAATACCTCTCCCAGTTTTGGGAGTTTGGCTGAGTCATGGTGAGCTACAGGATTGCTGGGAAGTACCAAGGCCCAAAAACTTAACTCAATCGAGACAGTGAAGTACTAAACAGTTAGCATCAATCTTTACAAATAATATTTTCATTTCATTTGAGAGTTCTTCCGTAGACCTTCTCTTATTCCATGATTATTGACATTAGAAGTTTATTATAGATGTAGGAAAATTAATGCAAAATATATTGTGGCCGGAGATCATTAAAAAAGAATAATCAGCTAGCTGATTATAAAAATATTATTTTTAAAAAACATTAAGGATAACATAAAATATTATGTTGAGTGTGTATATTATATTTATTTTCATCTGTTATATTTAAGGCTGTTTGGTCAAAAAAATTTCAAATTTTTTTATTTCAATTACTTTATATCAGCTATTAAACGCCTCCCAAGTAGTTCTTTCATTAAAATTATGTTTATAGTTATAAAAACATCACCTCAAAGATGTGAATTTGGACTTTCTTGGTACATGCAGAATTAAGAAACTATTTTCCTGAATATCCCTAAATCTAAAAAACATACCCTCACAGGACAGGTCTTGCTCATCATTTATTTTAAATTACGTAACTTTACTGCAAATTAGCAAATTTGATTTGAAGTAATTAATGTTATATGTTTGTTTTTATTTTATTACGAAGAGAAATACAATGTCATGTTTGGCATCTTATGCTTTTTAGTATCACACAATTTACAAAATTGATTAACTTTATATACTCAACTTGTGATTTTACTTTTACCTGCATGTTATATTACAATCCAATCGCCACGCATATGTACAACGAGACACAGCACCCGCACCCGCAGGATCACGCTTCAACAACTTTCTGCAATTATATCCTACCCATCCCACAGGGGGGGGGGGTCGAGTGTCTGTCTGTGAGTGACTGGCGGTCAGACGTACAGCAAGCGCTGTGAACGAAATTCAGTTGTCCCTAATGCTGGCCGAACAACCTTAATGTCCAGATATGGTTTTCCTATCATTACTGATTAATTAATAACATTAAAGTTAATGAAAAAGTGTCCAATACCAGGTCATAATTAATCAGCTATTACAATAAAATAGTCCAGTTTATTTTGGATGGAAACTAAGCATTAGGTTAGTTAATTCTATATTATTGTGTAGGTCAAGTTACAAAAATGGACCCCACATACTTTGAAAGTAAAGTATTAATGATGTTTCTAAAAATATAGTAGATACTTTTCATTATTTGTATTAAGCTCTAAAGGTTCCATGGTGAAATTCACCTCAATGGGTGAGCTTCTACTTAAACTATTGAAAGAGACACATCTAAAAGGCACATTACACAAATTAACACAGAAAATATACTATGTAAGTAAGTGCAACATAAACAAACAGATCTATACATCTTATGTCTTTTGATATGATTCAAGTTTTGTTAAACTTTTACCAAAAATCAATGTAAAACAAGAGTAGTGTCTATCACAAATTGTCAAACGTAAGTCAGTTGATGAATAAAACAACATAACATTTTATTCTATTTGACACAAACATTTTTTTCAAAGGAGTGACAATCAGAAATATTCAGACAGAACAGCAAGAAATTGAGCATAGATCTTTAAAAAGATAAAGTAGGATTTACAAGGTGTACATTTCCAAAAAGGTTTGTTATTTTTACCGATGACAGAAGTCTAAATAAAACTTAACATTGTAATAAAACTTAACAGAAAGGGTTGTATTTTGAAGTTGATAATATTTTGATTTTAATCTTTTTGGGAGGACTGCCCGTAACAAGTTAGAAGAAAATCTTCAATTACAGCATAAGTCAAGTTGGACTGAAAATTGAGGAGATGTATCAGTAGTTGACAAGAACAGAAGTTCTTCCACAATGATTGTTCTATAAAATTTTATAACAGTTAATATATTAAGTTTGCCCTTTTGAAGACTTAATTACACTACAAAAATGTAAATTACTTTTGTCTTGGAATATGTTTAAAAAAACTTAAATGCAACCAATTCACACTTGATTTTTAAATAGTTGAACAGACTCAACCAGAAAGGGCAGAATAAGAGTTCAATATGTACATAAAAAAGGCTTGAACAAAATATCTCTGTTGTTTGTATTGGTAGTTTTTGCTACCAATGCCAGAATTGTTTATTTATAACATAAAGCTGTCATCTTAAAAACTCTGGATTATTTAGCATTAAAATACTGAATAAAATATATTTACATATGCATTGGACGTGTAATAAAATCATACGGACGCATCGGAGGTATAGTTTAAGAGTATGAGAGAATTTTTGTGACAGAAGAAAATGATGGCAATATTTTATACCCTAACTCATTGCCAGCAGGAGGTATAAAAGATGTAAGCCATTTTTGATCGAAGATATAAAACTTGTCGATCTTTGAAATATCTCCAATGATTTTAGGAATTAAGGCTGTATTAATTAAGGAATTACTGTATTACACTAGCAAGCATTATGGTATCAAATGAAAGGTCTATTCAAGAGAAGTTAATTACCACAAACTGGACTTCAAAACGTTTCCAGAGTAGCGGTCATTTGAATTTCAAAGAAATTAATTTGGTCAATATTATTTCTCTGTGATTTCACTGTCTCAAGTAAATTATTCTGATAAAAAAATACACTTTATGGAACATAATTATTCAAAAAAATTAATTGTCATATTATCTATAGGAAAAAACCATACCTTTTAGATGATATGCTCAAACTGCGCTCTGAATACTTATTTGCAATGTGCTATAGTATGTAAGTAGTGACATTTTGTAGCATCCCGGGTGTAATTCTTGTTGTTTCTTCTAATATACAAGTTGTCAGCCCCTCACTGTTGCTAGTATTTTTTAAACCGACATAAAAATACTATCAAAAGTAAATTAGTTACTTCATAAGACAAATTACTTAATTTGTTTGTCATGAAATTCAAATTACCGCTACTCTGGAAAGAATAAACCTTTTGAAGTCTGGTTTGCGGTAATTAATTTCTCTTGAATAGATCTTTCATTAGATACCAAATTCGACCTAGGCTTACATTGAATATTTTCATTCACTTTCTCATGGGCAGTCCCCCTGAAAAGATTAAATGTCCCTAATGACGTGAAAAGGTAGGTTCTTTGTTACCATGATGATGTACAAGATTTCATTTTTATTATAAGTGAAGTCATATAAAAGTTGTGAAAGCGTTTCCATATTTTTGTACCCTGTATAGTGATAAACAAGCAAACTGATGTATTCAAATACATATTTATAGTTTGCAATAAAAATAAGAGCAATTAAGAGTGTAATTTTCTTATGCATTAGTGGTTACTTACTTTGATTGATCAAATTTTTAAAAATCTATTTTTCTAACAATAATTTTTATTTTTTGAAGGGTCTTCTGAAAACTTATGTTCAAAGTATTTTCTTTTTTACTTGGTTCTGCAGGAAACGATACAGACCATTGTTTCAAGTACTGTGGCCAAATTTATCAAAATATATACAAATTAAATTCTGGTTTGCAATAAAGTATGAGGGTATACCAAAACATGTATTGCAAGTTTAAAATGAAGCACATGCAAGTTAAAAACACATGATCGGTATATGTGGTAGTCACTAATTTAAGAATAATTATGAACATTCATTTTGGGATAATTATGAAAGATAGTTGTCAATAACAGTAAATTATAGCTAAAACTAAGAGAAAGAGACCTTCACCACATAGAAAATCTTTTTTTCATGCATAGCGCATACTGTTAAATAATTAATTAAAAATCCTTGTTATTCTAAGTCTTTCAAAAAGGATTATTATTATTGAAGGAAGATATTAATGGGATTGAATTGGGCCATATAAAATTCTCAATTTAAGACCATTAATTTGATGTGGCAATTTATCACAGTAAACACAAGTGGGAAAATAATTTGTTTCTCTATGACAGGACTAATATTCACGTAAGTATAACTGTCTACTCAATGTATATATTGGTTTTAGGGATGAATACATGAGAACATGGTATTGGGATAATCTTATATGTACGTAACAATTTTGTAGACGGTTTTGGCTCAGATGAGTTACAACAAATAATATGGTAAATGTGAGAAGTTTTATTATTTTTTTTTATGTTTCCTTATTTTCATCATTGGGTAAATTAAATTAATGGCAGAAAGTAGTTTTATCTGATAACTCAGCTCTTTTCTCTCCATTTATGTAATATTGGAGATAAAGTGGAGACTGTACGTGTATGATTGAGTGGGTGGGTCAATCGAAATTTGTACTAATTTTGTGATGATGTAAAAGATTTTCTTAGTAATGATTTTATTTAGGCCTTTCTGGATAGAATATATGAACATTTACCAGGATTTGAGGATTGTTATTACAGATGTTGAAGCTGATACTGGAGCGTTCCAATGTTTTCACAATGTGAACGCACATTTCAGTAGATATCACACACTACATCATTGATCAGACAGAAATTCAGTTTTTATATGTAAATTGAATTATTATTAATAAATAAATAGAATTATACTTGAAAAAAAGAAAGAATTACTTTTAGTGGGGAGAATAACTGAGTTATAGGCAGTGCTCCCTTGCTGTAAAGACAAGTCCATTATTGTAATGGACGTCACTAACTAGGTCGTCAGTTAGACCATCAGCTTAGTAAGACTTCCAAATATGCGAGTGGTACCGGGCTGGAGACTGAAACGTTAAAAGCAAGCCACAACCTCAAATATGGCTGCTCTAAATTGTAACTTCCAATGACAATTTTAGTATTCTGTACTAAGAGAGTAAATGCAATTGTTTTATTGTTGCGTCCAATTAATTTTAAACAGTTATTATATGTCGAATTAATTTTAAATAGGTAATATATGTCCGATTAATTTTAAACAGGTACTATGCGTCCAACTAAATTTTTTATAAATTTTTCTTTTAAACAGTATAATTTAAAACTATTTCCTAAAGTTACCAATAAAATCGAAGCAAAACTATATTTTAGAAGTGGCATTTCTCTAGATCACCGAGCATGAATAGAAGAAAAGTAAGAATGAAAATAAAGAAAAGAAAAGATAGATAAAGGATAGTAGTGGAAGAGTTGAGTCTTACAGTCGGTCAACTTTACAGATGATGTCTTCCAATTCTGCTTCAAGAGTTGGAGGAGGCGGAATATCAACTATAATGCAGCTGCAAACACAAACAATTGTCTATTGTATAGGTGCAGAGTGGTTAAATATATGTTGGACAAAACAGCTCACAAGTTTTTGAAACATACACAATGAAATAAGAAACTATACAATAATTTGTGCCTAGGTTAATTTTATACATCAAGATAATGAAAAGGCGATGATCATGTTATTGATGTTATCATTATTTTTCTGTTATTTAATTATTTTTATATACTTATGGCTCTTAAAATGAGCCATTTGACCTTTGTATTTATAAAATACTAACTTAAAATTAGACAAAAGTGTAAACCAGTATTCTTTAATCCTATTCCGTTAGACATTTCACATAGTACATTGCATCATCAAAACTCCAAAATATTGTTTAGTTTGATTTTATTATTTTATCATCTTTAGTGAACCGTTTTTTTTTTTTTTCTCAATCCCATCTTTACACCTTGTGTTCTTTGTGTAAAAGAGATTTTATTAAATATTTTGTTTATCAAAGAAGGAAATAAGATTATTATTAGGTTTTATTGATTTCATGAGTATAATATATTATAAATTACAGGTATTTTGTTAAAATAATCACATGTACAGTTACAGTTATGAACAATTTTTTTGTTTTAAAGTTATTAATGAATTAATTGCTTCATTCATTTTACTGCGACAGTGTAGAATAAAATGTTTTACTGCATTACCAGACCAAAAGAACTGATTCATTAATTAAATGGCTGTACAAATGTTAAGTTACAAACTGTAAAAAATGTTTTTGAAGAAGATATTGTTATGCAATTTATGTTGTAATATTAATGGGGAAAGTAATCTTTACAATATACATTCAATTTTGGCATTATATTATATTATGACTAAATGTACAAAATGTTAAAATAAGCAATTTCAACAAAAATATAGCAAAAAATTTATCTAAAACTTGACTTAATTTTGTTCATTATTTTGACATAGTTAACAGAATTAGGTATTTGATTGAAATTCAATAACAATTATTTGGCTGGAACATTTCCTCTATTAAAATTATATAGAAAATAATGTTTACATTAATTGGATAAGAACTACGTAATACTATAAAGATACATCATTGGAGATGGTGCCTTGTTTGTGCTATAAAGGAAATGTTAATAATTTTGACCCTTTCGGTCATTCACTTCATCTATGTTGTAAGTTGAAGGCCTACTGCTGCTAATCATACCTCTCGCCTGTGCGGATTGTGTTGAAACCTGGTTGACTCAAGTCTGTGTGAGGTTCCTCCAAGAAAGACTCATGGAGCTCCTTTGTTCTGCCAACTGTTGCTGAAACTTCAAATCCAGCAGACACCAAAGCACCTGTAAGAATTATAGACAATAATTAGTGACTGGTTGTATAAATACGGTATGGTATGTATCTATATTTATAAAAGAGGATGTTTGTATATATATATATATATATATATATATATATATATATGTTTGAAGTTTATGCGCTGCCAAACCATCCAACCGATCGCCATGAAACTTTAAAATGTTGTCCTGTATACTTCCGAGATGGTTTCTGTGAAGTTTGATGCAGATCCGTCCACAGGGTCCCGCCCCACAGGCTCCTACAGATCCCATGTTATTCAAATGGAGAATCTGAATTGTTTACAAAAAACATATGACTGTGTGGTTTAATGTAGTTTCACATGCCATAAGCAGATTGAAGTTCTCACAACAACAGTACTGTATATGTTTTGATTTATTGTAGTTCTACATTTCACCTTGAGAGTGTAGCATGGTTTTTTCTATAATTCTTTTTATTGCTTTATTTTGGTATGTCAATGAAAAATGAAAGGCGAGACAACGTCCGCCGGGTTCAGCTAGTATATATATATATATATAAAATGTTAATTTTTTTCCCCATCATCTTGAACGCCGTTACATATTTTCCAAGGAAGTAAGTAGACTTGTCAAATCAGCATTACGAAGAACAATTTTTTAACGTATAAAATACAATACAAAAGAGTTGTATGCTCTAAAACTCTCATGGCCTTTATTAGTTTATGAATTTTTAAGAAAACAACAAATTCACTTCTGGAACTAAAAGAAACTGTGATCCTCAAGTCTTGGCTGGGTCTTGGAAAGTCCACTGATCTCAATATACTTTATAGGTCTGAAAAAATATTTGGTTTTGGATTAAAAAGTGTTTTGAACCGCCAACACTGCAGAAGGAGCCATATCTTAGCCCCTTTAGGGGACCAAATTGTTTGTGATGTGACCCAGCTATCAAGAATAGACATTTATTCTTTTTAGTGGCAGATCTCCTTTTTGAAGATAGTTTCATGAAGCATGCAAGTTTATATGGAGAAGGTTTGGGGTGGAGGAAATCCAAGGAGTTGAATGAAATGGGAAGAATCTCGAAAATGATTTTACAAGAAGATGAATCACAATCAGAACTCCACGCCCATGGTTTATCAATGCAGCAAGATTTTGGGTGAGACATGTATCCCTCCAAAACTACTATGGAAAGTGTTTCTGTATGAGTGGTCTCTACGATTAATTAAATTATACGTAAACGCTCTACAATGTACTTTGCCAGATTCATGACACTTAAAGAGATGGAGATTATTGGAGAATGATTGTTGAGGTCTTTGTGTTCGAGGTCCAGCTTTGGCTCCTCATGTTTCGACAAGGTGCCAGTAGCATTAAAAGAATGAGGATTTACTTGGAGACACAATAGAGTTCTAGGTATAATAAAAGAGGTAGTGAACCTTTTTATTGCGAAAGCGAAACTTAATACTTTATCAAAACCAACTGGTATCCTCTTTATTAAATCTGGAGTAAAATTCAAGAAAACCTCTATGAAATATGAACCATCAATCTTTGCGTCTGGATTTTATGTTCAGATGAGGGAAACTGACATTATGATTTTCCTCCAGATCTTGCAGTTACTTTTCTTTGCCCGGACTTAACAGTATGATCTAAATCACTTAAAAGTGCTGTTCTCATTGAATTAACTGTATAATGGGATACGAGAATTCCGAAACAACTTGTGTACAAACTTAATAAATATGCTGATCCCTGCACCAAAATAAGGATGAAAAGATACCAGTGCAAATGTATGCAGTTGAAGCTGGTGCCAGAGGTCTGACTGCCAAGTCACTTTATTTCTTTTTGAAAGATCTTGGTCTCGAAAGGAAAAATATAAACTCCTTCTTGAAAAGCGCATAAAAAACGGCAGTAGAATCCTCTTACAAACTCTGGTTAAGAGATCTGAACCTTGGACTCAGCGAGAGGACAGTTGTGGCCACTTAAAGAAAACCTTAACCCTCCACGACTGGTTTGTAGTCCAGAGTTGAGTGCCAGAAAGAAATGAAAATTCCACAAAAGAGTATGATATTTCATTTTAGATTGGGCATCACCAAGTGAGAGATACAGTGACTTTGCATTTTCTACTCTCTCTCTCTCTCTCTCTCTCTAAGAGTCGTGTGTACTAAAAGATAGGAATACAAATCTATCATGTAAAATGCCTAAACAACATACGAATAATTTAAGTATGAACTGGGGTTAAGCTGCCAGCTGAGGAAAATTTTGAATAATGGTAATCAACCTGCCTCCTTAAATTCTTTCTCAGTTTTGTACGCAGATGTCACCACTTCCTTAAATGTAGGTTCTGATTTTGATATTCTTCAGACTTTGACTGAAAATACACTTTCACAAGCTTCTCTTTGGTTTAAAACAAACGGATTTCTATTGAATGAAAATAAAACACAACCATTGCATTTCACATTAAGAGATATGGCTTTTCAATATGAGCTAGACAGTGTTAAGTTCTTGGTATTTTTATTGACTCTAAGTTATCCTGGGAACCACATATAAATAATGTAGCAAGTAGACTTTCTAAAGTTATATATTTAATAAGAATTTTAAAACAATTTATATCCAAACATTATCTCTAAAATCATCATATTTTGCCTTTTTTCAAAGTATTGTCTCATATGGGATTCTATTGTGGGGAAACAGTTCTCAGTTCACAAAGTATTACTGTTACAGAAGAAAGTAATAAGAATAATGACTCTTACAAACAACAACACTATAAACCATTGGACATAAAAATGCAGTGTTTGACAGTTATAAACTTCTATATTTATTATATCTTATTATATGTTAAAACCTCGGCCGATGACTTTTGGCTACAAATAGTTGTAGGTTACTCATATAACATAAAATCACAATTTTAAATTTATTTACAGTATTCACTCACATTACTTGCGCTGGTATCTGTTTATTGTAATAAACACCCAGTGATATTACTTTGCAAATTTCAAATATCTTTATTTCATTTGTTTTTATTTAACAGTTAAAGATTAATTAGATACATAGAATAACTGCATTAGATTACCATTAAATCATATCTACAATACAACATACCCTGGTTTAACATAATAAAAGACCCAATCTCATCAATATTACAAACCCCATTGTTTACATTCCAACAGCTGTTAACACTTAGGTATGAGGTACAAATCTCGAACTGAATTAATGGTTTGTAGTTCACTGTTGAATAAAGTTCATGTACAAGCCTGCAGGTTCATAAGAACTATCAAGTAAAATACACATTTTTTAATATTAAGGATTGGCTTTTTCACTATTGAAAACTAAAGATGAAATAACAAAAAGACGAACCTGTTGAAGGCTTGCGAGGAGCTGCTGGTTGAGATGAAGGTTTACGGGATCGGACTTGTTCTGACTGACTTGTAGAGTTGCTTGGCTTGCGACTAGTATTTCTTGAACCCTTTATAAACAAAATACCCATTTTAATAACAGTGTTAGTAAGTTACCTTTCATTGATGTTGTAGTAATTTATTAAATGTTCTAGTTTCTTTCAGTACCATCATCCTGCTTAATAGAATTCCTCCTCATCCTCCTCCTTCTTAACCTTACTCTGCCCATTTCTCATAGATTATTGAACTGTGCGAGGAACTTATCAGACAGAGTAAGGGGACAAACCAGTACAGTACAAGGTGATTATTACTGATAAATATTTCCAGTCTAGGCTGGATTTGAACCAGTACTAACTCTAACCCAAGCTCAAAGTCCTGACACCTTAGACCGCTTGGACACAGGCACTTTTGAGGATTGTACAAAAGTGCCTTGTCTGAACTGGAAAATATATTCATAACGATTCGTTCAATTTAATCCCTCATCATCCACTGGTAAAGGAACATTTTCATACATACTGCATCACTTATTACATAGTTTCAATGATACAAGACATATAATTTATAAAATTTACCTCATTATTTAAAAAATCTAAAAAAATAAAGATAAGTTGACCCTGAAAATATCTTCAGTACCTATGAATATTTTGATATGAGATTTTGATAGAGTGTATTTCTATTGTTAAAACAAAATTTGAACCTGAAAAAGTTGGTAAATTATAATTACAGTAAACACTCGATTTAACGGACCCCGATGTAACGTACTTCGGATTTAACGGACACCTTACAGCTGCAATACAGTATCTAAAATTCTATATATCACGGAATTAAGGTTATTAAGGAGTTTTTATAGAAAAATTGTAAATTATAAAATGTGTAGGTGAATCTCCTTTGTACAATATTTATTTGTATATTTTATTAATCTTAAGAGTTAACTATTAGCTGGCAGCATCACAGTTAGTTTTGATTAAGGTGTGGCAATCTCATTACAGCTTGAGGTGAGTTCACCCTGATTTAACAGATAATCGGCTTTAACAGACTAGAGCCTGTCCCATGTAGTCCTTTGAATCGAGGGTTTACTGTATTTCCCGTTCATTTATAAACATTATAAAATGTTACGATTATATACTTTGTTTCGCAGTTATAAATATATTGTTTAGAAAATTTAACCATAACATGGTTGAATCATAAAGTTGTTGAATCATGCAAATTTGACTATAAAACTTTAATAAAAGGAACATTTGTTAGCTGACCTGCTTGTCAGGAGTGCTTCGGCCCTCAGGAGTGAGATAGTTTAGTAACTTCTGTTCAGGGCCGAAGGTGCTCATGGTCAGCAGGGTGTTGGATGGTTGTGCTGGTGCTGGGCGGTATTTTGCTCGAGGTATCATCACAGTTAGAGACCGATCTCTCTGCTCCATGGTGCCAGTGTTAACTGGTACATGCAGAGAGGCTGGCCCCTTGCCAGCTGCTTTTCGCATCACTTTTGGTCTCTGGGCTGTCAAAGTGACCTGTAAATGGATCATAATTAGTTGAGATACAACAATGACAATGAAGAAATTGTAAAACCACATATATAAGTTTAAATGTGCATTTAAAACCATGAGTATGAGGCAAACCCACATATCTAGATGTAAGTGTATATTCACAACCAGGAATATGCAGTAAAGCCACATATCTAGGTTTAAATTTGCAGTTAAAACCATGAATATGGGATAAAACCACATATCTAGGTTTAAGTGTACATTCACAACCAGGAATATGCAGTAAAGCAACATATCTAGGTTTAAATTTGCAGTTAAAACCATGAATATGGGATAAAACCACATATCTAGGTTTAAGTGTACATTCACAACCAGGAATATGCAGTAAAGCTACATATCTAGGTTTAAAAGTGCATTCAACCAGGAAATTCCTCTAAAATTGCATATCTAGGTCTGAATGTGCATTCAACCAGGAAAATGCAGTAAAGCCATATAATATCTAGGTTTAAATATGCATTCAATCAGTAAAACTATAAATCTAGGTTTAAATGTGCATTCAAAACCACAAACAGGGCCGGACTTGGCAGTTTTGGGGCCCTTGGTGAATTTTGGAAGCGGAACTTTTTTTATTTACTAAAACAGAGCAACGTGTTTTCCTGTTTTTTTGCTTGTTTAGCAAACTACTTCAATTAATTGCGTAAAGAAGAAAATCAAACAAACATTGATTTGTTAAATGTGTAACCAAGATAACAAAAATATTATGTTATAAAATGTATGTAATATTCATTACACTGTCAAATAGGTCAAAGAAAACAGAAAATGTGATTGATGTTTTAAATCATAGAAACAAAATCCAGTACATTAATAATTAGAAAATCGCACAAAACAGGTGAAATAATCAATAACTAATTATTTTAAGTCCTATAACAAAATAAAAGTCTTGCATTGCAAAATAAAATTAACTGTTATTGATTTCTGCTTAGCGAACTCGTCAATGAGAGAGTCAAAATTAATATTTTAACAGTATTGTACTCTACTGATATAGTTGCTCCGGTTTCAAAGGATGTCCTTCATCTTCAGGTACACTTCACTCTGGGCTTTCACTTAACACACTAAAGTTCAAATTCCTTGAATTGACTGTTTGAACCACCAATGGTAAATTTAGAGGGGATTGATGATTCATGGAGAGGGTGGTGTTGCCCAGCTTACTTATTGAATTATTTAATTTTCTATTTTGTTTTATAAATTGTGTGATTGTATAAAAAATGTTTACTATGAAAATCGGTTTGTTTATTTAATATCTTGAGTGGATCTTGTTCTGTTAATTTATAAATTTCAAATTGTTCAAAAACAATAATTTTTATTATTTTTTTGTAATTTTTAAAAGTTTTCTTCCTTTCCTATGATGTTGTGGCTGTATTCTGTTATATGATTCGCAAATTTTATTCATAGTTCTTGTTGGGGATATGTTCTTTAAATCTGGTTTTGAAAGATCTGTCTGTCTGGCCTATGTAATGTTTTGAAAAGTCATTACATTCTGTTTTGTAAATTCCTGTTTTCATAAATTTATTGTTGCATCGTGGTTTAACTCCTAGTGTTTTAGGATTTGAAAAAAAAAACCATTATTGAAGGATTCAAATCATTGGGATACAAAATAGCTTTCAAAACTACAGGAAACCTAGAGCAAACACTAATAAAAACGTGATCCAACAATAGATGAATGAAAACAGGGATTTATAAAATAGAATGTAACTACTGTCCAAAATATTTCATAGGTCAAAGAGACAGATCTTTAAAAACCAGATTTAAAGAATATATCCCAAAAAAGAACTATAAATCAAATTTTGCAGATAATATAGCAGAATACAGCCACAAAATCACAGGAATAGAAGAACATTTCAAAATTTTTAAAATTTGTAAAAGAGGAACAAAAATGAAATTGTTTCAACAATTTATAAATTAATAAAACAAGATCCTCTCAAGATATTAAATGAACAAACCAATTTTCAAAGTAAAGAAATGTTTGATACAATCATACAACATAGAAAACACAATAGAAAACTAAATGATTCAATGAGAGAGGCTGGCAACACCACCCTCTCCATGAATCATCAATCCCCTCTAAATTTACCATTGGTGGTTCAAACAGTCAAGTGAAAGAATTTGAACTTTAGTGTGTTAAGTGAAGCCTAAGAAAGTGCATCTGAAGATGAAGGACATCCTTTGAAACCGGTCATGCTGAAAAACTCAAGATTGGTAGCGGAACAAAAAGAGGTATTTTATTTATTGTATTTTAGAATCTTTTGTTTTTGTGGCTTCACAGCATATTCCCGGTTTTGAATGCACATTTAAACCTAGATATATTACTATATATATATATATATATATATATACATCTGATTGAATGCATATTAAAAAATGAATCCATTATAAATTTGTTTTGAATTCATAACCATACATGCAAATCAAGTAACCAGATGTCTAAGGCTGAAAAGTCTTACGTTTTGTGTGTAGTAAATAATAAAAAAGATGCTTTTGAAAATTCCTTTATGAAACACACATTTTCAGTGAACACATCAACGCTATTCAAAGGGAATGTAGTTAGTTCTTAACAATTACTAAGCAGTAACGAAGATGAGTACTCTCGGATACAGGAATGAATGTTACATTGGATGCAAGTAAGACAACGATGGTGGGGCTGAGTCAGTAGCTTTTAAAAGCAAAGTAAAGAGAGACTAAAACAATGAGTTCCACTCTGTTTAATGATGCCAAAGATCAAGCCACATAGGGTTTCTTATACATTTCATTCACCAACATCTGCTGTGGGACTCATCATAATTAGAAAGGGAATAAAACCAGGCTCTGCATTGAAACACAGGTGAATAACAAGGCGAAAGCTGAAGAACTTGTTGCCACATTACTTTCAAAACTTAAAACATTCAATTAGGTTCAATACTTTGGTTAATTTATTTATCTTTTTTGTTAGTTTGGTTTGTAAATATTTCGTGTTTTACAGGTTTTATCAAAATATGTTCATAGAAATCTTGGTTTCTAGTCCAAAAATGTTAAGAGAATAAAATTTTTTTTTGAAAAATAAACTTCACTCTCCAGTTCACATGGGCCTACAGGCCTGTGTATGAACTTTGTTCAACGAGTGAATTACCGACCATTGGCTCAGTGGGGATTCAAACCTTGGACAATGCTCTCCGCAGTCCAAAGCCTTAGCCACTGAGCCACCACACCGGCTTTTAGTCAGAGTCTTAACATAAATTATTCTTATACGTACGTAACCTTTAAAAAATCTATGTAAAATAATTACATGCAGATTTTTAGTTAATGTAAATGAACAACAATTAAAAAAATTAATCTACAGTTTTTAAATCTTTAGTTAAACGTTAAAGTATGATTAAACAAAATTAATGTTACATAAAAGGATTTTAGTGTGATAATTTTTAGTTAAGATGATGGACATCTAATTACCTAGTGAATATAATGATTTAACACAACTATTTTAGCAAGTTGTACTTTATTATTTAGTAACATGAAATGTCCATGTTTTTACGGCTGCAAATTTTTTCTTGTTAACGAGGCATTAAAAAAACAATCCTTATCCTCTCTTGTTAAATTTTCATTCTTTTGTAAAGGAAATGATAAAACATAGTGAATAACACTTTGTTGATTATAAATGTACCGTACTAAATACCATTTTTTATTTCTCACTTTATTGCGACTATAAATGATCAGTTACAATTTTCAGTGAATTATTTATAGATTACTAAAATACCTAATTCTTAATTTTAGGCATTATCAATGAACAAGAAAAATAATGTGTATTATAGTAAAAACATTTAAGTATTTTATTTTTATTAGTTACTGACAGAATAAAAATAATAGCATACATCAGTTACAATATCACAAATATTTAATTTAGAAGTAGGCTTATTTCATTTATTTGTATTTATTCAAAGCATAGTTTTTCAGATGCCTATTTCTTAGAATTTGTACAACTTTTGTTGTTGTTATTTCACTACAGTTGAAAATAAAATTGTGAATTATAGTACTAAATTAATTAACTGTAATGAAATAAGAAGAAGGAAAACAAGAAAGAATGCATAACACACAATAAATTTATGCTTAAACACAATAGTCACTATGGACCATCTGTTTGTGTTGGCCATAAAATTGTAACAGAATGAAAACAAAATAAAAGATCCGCACTCATTCAGTGATACATTTAGTGTTGTGTACATAACTATACATAAACAATAATAATAATTATGTATATACATTTTTTCTTAATCTATAAAATCTAATAATAATTTTGTAGATAGAAGGTATAGGAATTACTGACAATGGAAGACACATTTTGGCTTTCCAAGCACTTTATTTTAATAGTAAAAGAAACATAATAAGAGCAATAATAAGTTACTACAAAAATTTAAAAGTTAAATAGCTATGAATATATAAACAATATTGTTGATCATACCTTGATTGGAAAATAAACAAATGAATAAGATTATGTCAAATTAAGCAGATAAATAAATAAAAATATGTGTGTTCTTAGTGTTGATTTCAATTTACTTTTAAACATTAAGTTCCTATATCAAATCCCAACATTTTACCCAACATCCCTTAGGTATTTGGAAAGAGCCCGCCAATCCCTACCGTTAAGAAACTCGTAATATTCGGTAATGTCCAAAACATTATTCTTTAACCAGAATTTTCAAATAGAACTCAAAACCGGACATCTAGCAACAAAGTGAAACACTGTCTCAGTTTTACTAAGATTGCAGAATGAGCAACTGTTATTATTTCCCTCAAACTGGGGTTTGTAATTCAAGCAAAAAAGCTCTGCCCTAGCTTTGATTTCCCAAGAGATAACAGCTGTGTCTATACTATCAGGCAGAAGTAAACTCCCGCCACCGAGGTCAAGGTCGAGAGTGAGATATTGTTGGTGGTACAGGGAAGTGCACGCCCTGCCAAACACACTGCTCGCCAATTAGCCCGGCTCCCTCCACCACTTCAATCAGCTGATGTTTAAGAGCGGTAATATTATTTAAGTTAAAGGACATTTCTTTTCCGAATTTGTTTGCTAATTGCTTCTATTCTTTACAGAAATAAACATGTTTTGAAATTACTTGTTAAGTAAAAATATTTGTGACAAAATATTTTAAGTTAATTTTTGAACAAAAGTAATGAATTTATTAAATCGTTTAAATTTAAGTTTAATGTATAAAATTAGAGTTTCTCAAAATAAGTCTCTAAAGACAATACATAATTATGCGTGTTTTCGGAGAGCTGGAATAATTTTTTAATAACATTTTTTTTGAACTTGTTCAACCATGTCACTTTTTAAAAAAGCTGTGTTACCTGTGCACTGTAACATACTACCGACCTTATCATGGCACTATAAAGCAACACAACTTTGCATTGAAGGGGATTATTTATTTTGTTATCAACGTATTCCAAACTAAATTTAGTACTAATTTGGAAACATTTGATTTTTTTTTAGTGTAGTTCCCACGAGCAATTGGATGGTGAACTGTATTGAACTTCAATTATTGAAATATTCAGTATGAGACATATACATAATATTATGTTCTGCCTTAAAATATAAACATTGTGAACCCTAAATAGTACAGCAAATGAAATTTTTAATGAACCATGAATATACAAGAAACTCTAAATGGACGAATGCACTTCTTTTAACACTATTATCAAAGTTAATTTGGCTCTACTAGGAATTTGTTTATATCAGAAATAATTTACAATACAAATTTCATTCTGAGACGGGTCACTCTCAGACTTGGTTATGACTACAGGACTGTTCCAATGGATATGTTAGCCTCACAACTGCTGCGTCTAGGAGGTCTACCCCTAGTGATTAGGCGTGAAATACAAGATGTACTCTTCCTCTTTAAACTAATTAATGGACTAATTGACTGCCCTGCATTGTTGGACCTTTCGAGGCCCTAGGAGTACTAGATCATCGGAACTGTTTGGGAGACTGCACCACCCTACCAACAACAGGAGGAACAGCACTATAGTTAGGAACCAGTGCCTTGGAAATCTTATCTGTCTTGGAAGTGACTTTTTTAACTGTAGTCTACCAGCATTCAAAAGAGCTGCCAAGTTAATTTTGGGTCAATGACTGGAACATGTGACAGGATTGGGTTTTTACTGTTATTTACACTCATTGTGCATATTCACCTTTCGATCAGCCATATATTTCTTTGCTTTGTTAATGAAATTATGTATTACAATTTAATAACATTATTTTGTCAAATGTGATGTACGTTGAAATAAAATAAAATTAGTGTTAAAATTTATGATTCAGTAGAGTATAAATACTTCATATCAACTTAACTACAAACAAAGTTCCCTTCAAAATACCAGTAAATAATAGTTAATGCATTGTTCTCAGGAAACTGACTTTACATCTTGACTGATTGAGAAATTAGATCAGAACTTAAGATATTTGTTCATATCATGCTGCTTACTAGCCGTGAGGCTCTGTATCCCTACAATAACATTTTATTGAATTGAATTTAAGTGTGGGCTTATTTTAATTTGTCAATTCTTAATGTCTTGTGTATTTTCAGTTGGACCCACAGGCGATGTGTTCCCTCTCTGTGCATTTTTCTTTACTTCTTTGTCCTTTACCTCTTATAATTAGTTTGTCTCATTCCTTTAACTTCTATATGAAAGAGCGTAATAGCATTGACTATAGAAACAAGAAGACAGTCTGATCATATGGGTCACGTGAAGCCGGTTTTTCTGTTGGGTGAAATTGGTTCATGTTAAGTGTTCACAGCGCCAAAGGTTTCCCATTCTCTATCTCTCTTCATCCCTCTCTGTCTATCTCCAGCACACACTGAAGTGACCAATAGCTAAGCTTATTGTACGCCAAACAGTCGTCCGAGCGCTTATTTGAAACCAATCACTGTTAAATTGCAGCAGATGGCATGTTTACAAATACTTTTGCTTGATTAGTCTATTTATTTCTATAGTAAATGATGATGGTGTGATGAAAACTAAATGATGTTGGTTTAGGTTGTAATGACTAACCTGTTTTATGTATGCAGGAGGCGTTTGGTCAACACTGTCCTCACTGCTGGTGTCAATACTGATCATGGCTCGCTTGTCTCCCGTGCCATGGTCCCGATAACGCCGAAAAGCTGGCACTGGACCTAAAGGTGGGCCCCGAGAATGCTCTCCCCGCCTCATGCAGGCCAGCACAAAGCACACTACCAGCAACACTATCAGACACACTCCAACGGTCACCAGGATGAGTAGCAGGACTGAAACAAACATAATTTTTATAACGGTATTTTTTTTATTACAGGCAAGCATTTTTATCAATCAATTTTAGAATTTTGTTCTTTCTTTAAAAAAACTTTACTCGCCAGTTCAAATGGGCTTGCAAGCCTGTGTGTGAACTTTATTCAACAAGTGAAGTACCGACCGTTGCCTCAGTGGGGATTCGAACCTTGGACCTTTACCCTCCACAGTCCGAAGCCTTAACCACTGAGCCACCACGCCAGCAAAAGAGTAGTAAAACAGGGATTTAGAAAGTTATGTTATTTATGATCTACATTAATGGCTCATCTACTCTACATATATTGAACATCAATGACGTCTTGCCTATTTTAATCAGATACCTTAAAATTTACATCAATGCATGTTCAAGTCACCAATTTAAAAAAAGTGATATCCTATATAATATGAAAATTATTGAATTATCTTCCTAAATAAATTGATAACATTTTTTTCATTTGATAGTTACAATATTTATAAGTATTTAAATATTTTTCTATCGCAACATACAAATCAGTTTGTGTAGATAGTTTTCAATATCAGAGGCCAGACTCATTGAACAACACTGATGCCCCCCCCCCATTTTGCCTAATCGAAACTGAAAGGGACTGATGAACAGTAAGGAATATGTAGAAAATATATGTACATTCCAGTAATTAGTGGTTATTTTACAACAGTTAAAATGTCATTTTAAAGTCCAAAAGTACATTATTGACACTGTACAAGCGCCTACTGAAGTCTGTGCTCATTAATACAAGTATATAATTCGAGCATCATTACTTACTAGTTACTAGTTACAAATATATACTGGGTGTTCAAAAAGTCTGGAACCCCCCTAATCTTTTACTACATAATATTAATAAACACAGAAGAATCAAACTATAGGATTATGTGTTCACTGTGGTAACTGACTTTTTGGCTATCTTAACTGTCCTTTTTCGCTTTAGGTTGATGTCCTGTGGATGAAGTCTAAAAAATCTTAAATGCAAGCATAGGTTGATTTATAACTTATTTTAAAAGTAATTGTTAGAGGAACACATTGCCACAACCCTGACTGAAAAAGGACTATTCGTTTGGAAATAGCAGCCTCTTAAAGTTCCAATGAGGCCAAACTTTTAGAGGCTGTTATTTCCAAATGAATATGCCTTTTTCAGTCAGGGTTGCGGCAATGCGTTTATCTAACAATTGCATTTAAAATGAGGTATAACTCGACCTATGCTTACATTTAAGATTTTTCAGATTTCCTCTACAGGACGTTCCCCCAAAGTGAAAAAGGACAGTTAAAATGATCAAAAAGTCAGTATCTACAGGGAAGACGTAATCCTAGAGTTTCATTGCTCTGTGTTGATTAATAAAATAAATAATATGGGGGTTCAAAACTTTTTAACCCCTGGTATTTGCAAATTACCTTATTAGTAAAATAATATACAGTACAAGTAAACGTCACACAACACAAATATATTACAATATAAGCACAAAATGCACAAATATATTACAATACATTGCGAATCCCTCTGGTCTGAAGAAGGTGAGCGTGGTTCACCGAAATCGATCAACATAATATTTGTGCATTTTTTACTTGTATTTTAATATATTTCTGCATTTTGTGCTTATATTGTAGTATATTGTTGTGTGACCTTTACTTGTACTGTATATGTACCAACGCGTATTATGCTGATTAAAAAGTTATTTGTAAAATAATATAAATGGAGTAAAAGTAAAGGAACCCTTACTTATATTTTTGAGAGTAATAAAATTACATAGTAACTATTATTGATCTTGTATGATTATAAAACATACATACATAGTTTATTATAAAACAAAGAGCAATGAATTTTTAGAACTGAAAGCCTCTTTCTCTCTTTCTTTCTCTCTTATAGACAGACAAATAATATCTAGCCTTGATATTAAAATTTTCTGAACTGTGAATAAAAAAGAAATGAAGTTGGCTAAAAAGATTTATTTGGCAACTTAAAAGTCTAAATAGAAATATAAATTAACTGGCTCAGTTGCCTGCATCCTTCCACCCTAATTAAGATATAAAACATCTTCTTTCCAAGTTATTTTTACCCTCCAATGCTTACCCTCATCTATGTAGTTTGTGTTTTTTTAAATTTATCTTTAGTAATAATTTATGACCATTAGCCCAGTCTTCATGCCGAATCATTCTTGTAAAATATATATATATATATATATATTGATTGCAATAAACTGTATTAAATTAACTGTGAAAATGTAATTTACTTTAAATTGTGAATTTTGCAGGATCGATAGTGAAATCTTGAAGCAAATATCGAGTAGGTTTGCTAATATCCTATGTCAACTATTAAATTAATTTTTGGTTCGGTGCCCTATAACTCAACCTGAAGTAAATAAGTACAAAAAAATAATATATACAAATAAAAATATTTAGTTTTATGATACGTATCACTATGACAGTTTAAAACTGTTAAAAAAAAAAAAAAAAAAAAAACCCAAATATAAAAGCATTTAAAACTAAGGTCTAAACCTGTAACTTATTTTAGTCAAATGAAGGCTCCTTAATTTGGTGAGCTTCAAACAAGATAGTCAAATTTAGTGGCGTTAAATTAGCTTGTGTTGAACTATATACAAATATTCCCACAGCGAGTAGTTAGCATGTTTCTTGTTTTGTTATTGTTTCAATTATTTGTTAAATGCTATTAATTTATTCAGATGTTTATTCTTATAGTTATTACTGCCTTAGTAGTTCACAAGTTCTAATTAGTTATTATCTAAGTCACTGTTCAATATTTATTTAGTTTATTCAGATTCATGTTGTTTTTTATGCTCTTTGTGGTTATTTGTATTGCATTTTCATAATTTAATGTTTCTAGTTTTTCTAAAATAATTTATATTACATGGTGATTGTGTTTTATTGACAAGATAATGGATAATAATTGTAGCATAGACTTTACTCATTTATATAAATATTTATACATTCATACACATGCTATTCAAACTCTTTATTGTATTTTATCTTAATGCTGTGATGTACGGTAATTGCCTTTGGCTGTTTTACAGCATTGTAAAAATCTAAAGTATGTCTTAATATTTTAATATCATTCTCCCATCACAGAGCCAAATCCAGGATTCATAACCATTTCATTAACTTAAAAGTTATTATTATTTTTACTATTTTTAAATGAAAAACATCTTAATCCCTTCAGTTATGTGTAAACAACGTAGTTATAAAAACTAGTTGAATGAAAATCAGCTAAATTCACCACTTCTTAAGGCCACACGTTCTAATGTAGTGGTTAAACAACTTTTTTTATATTTTTCCTCTCTCAAGAGAAGGTACATTAACTAATTTTGATTACAAAATTGGGAAATAATTAACTCACCGAAAACCAATTGCACCACCTTAACCTGTTGCTGAGTGGAATTCAGAAATCACAACAATCGAGGACATGCGAAACAGAGGATATGGAATTAAGTCATAACATTTAAGTAACAAGCCATTTCCCTAGACTGAGTCATGGACTGTTGAAAGATCTACAAATGCTGCTTTGTTTTCCTTTCAAACCCATTCTCAGTGAAAGATGTCAAAGAAAATCTGGTCATAGCAATTTCGACCAGGTCTAAAACCAGCTTGTTTACCAAGGATGTTGTCATTGAGAATATGTGATATTCTGTCATATATCAGCGTCTCCAGCTACTTATAGCAGACACTTAAAAGAGCTATAGAGTGGTAGCTTTCAGCACACAGTGGTTCTTTGCCTGGTTTAAAAGCAGCTATTATTTTAGATCTTTTCAAACTTTGGGCATATCGCCACTTCAAAGTGCTCAGTATCATCAAATGTTTCGGCCATGCTGTGATGTAGCATCCTCAATAGTATTTCAGAGACACCTTGACGCAGTTGGCACCAGAAGATCTAGATTCTAGTTATAACAACAGTCCCTTAAAAATTAATTATACGATAAGAAAAAATGGTAAATAAGTATATGTTTACCTTTAAGGTTTATTTGGCAGGCAGCCCCTCCGTACCACTGGAAGCACTCACAGACAATCTCTTCGTCGTTGCGTGAGTAGCAAGTACCATGGAAGTTGCACACTTCACAGCCTATCTGTTCGGCTAAACAACAAAATTTGAGTAAATAGGTTGATGGATGTCCTCGTACTGGAACTAGCTCAGCACATTTACATTCCATACTCCACATCTTATATGTGAGCTATATTATTTAATATTTTATATATTACCAAGTACTGAGTCTTTACTAAAACACTATTATTTAGATTAAGTGTATAGCCATTTGGACTATTGAATTAATTTTGTTCACCAGTTTAGTATAAATTCATATAGAGATAATATTTTGAATTTTCATATTTAATATCATGACTGTAACATTCAATTAAATAACTGGATCTTTTCTGTTAATTCACAACCATAACTATAACTTAGGTTAACCTAACATAACCAAACTAAACCTAATATAACATAACTAAACCTAACGGAACCTAACCAAACCTATAGCCTAAACAAACCTAACATATAACCTAACCAAAGTAGTGGTAGTGAATTAACGGAAAAAGGTCCAAATAACTCTACTTGACATTCACCTGATTGTTTTTTTTTTTTTAATTTAATATAATGTACAAACATTTTTGTGCAATAAAGACGATTATTGATATTGTTGTCCGACATTAGTGTGTATTGTAACCCGGCTACTTGGGGACAAAGTGTTTAGGGGATTGTAGGGACAGTTTATTGTATATGCTTAATCCTCATAATACTGACATGGCATCCGCTCAGTGGTTGCCATCAACAAGGACACATCAAAAATCCAAATCAGTCATTAGCCCATGCTGTTTTATATTATTGTTATCGGTACATTAAACTACATTAAAACAGGTGACTTGTCATTATTTAAAGTAGATTTCCCTAAATCTAACTTATTATAATTTTCCTAACATTCCATATTCTATCCAAATGAATCATTAAAATTTGTTCTATGCTAAGTCAGAGAATCTTTATTCATGAGGTACAGAATAGTGTCAACACTTAATCTTACCTTAACATAACTTAAGCAACTACACTGTTACAAACCACATTATTATTCTTTTCCATAATAATAAATGAATAATAATTTCTTTTAACAATAATAAAATTTGTATCAATAGTAAACAATAAATTCTTTTCCACTTTAGTTAAATTAAATTAATTAAACTTTCAGTACCTCAAAGATATCAGTGTAGGATTTACTATCGAAAGAAATTCATCTTGGGTGGATGTTCATCTTCAAATAATAACTTTTGTTTAAAAAAAATACTTTTTTAATTATTTTCTAAGACACAATTTATTTACACCATTCTTTAAATTGTATGGAAATGGTTAAAAAATTTAGACCTCTTATATATATGGCTTTTTTGGTAAAAAAAACTAAGGTTGTTTGGACACATTTTTTTTCATTTCTGTACCTGGTATTGTGCGGATGGAAGGAAGGTACTTCAAGAGCTGAGTTTCTGAAGTTTGTTTTTGACACAGAGAATGCATTAAAAAATATATTGATCATAAACAGTGAAAATACTGAGCTAGGAAAAATATTCTTTGGCTGATGTTTTTGGATCTATATTTAACTTAATTTATATTGCATCCTTTTGAAGCCTCAGAAGGATGTCAAAGTTCTTCTTGGTTGTCGCCCCATAAATTGCCAAATTATACATTATGTGCAAATTTATGTGAGCGAAATAGATTGATTTTAGTATGTTGAGGTAACATAAACAAGACATTTTCCTTAAAATGTATAGACCCGAAGATATTTTCTTTTCAATTTTTACAGAGTTCCATAGTCATTTGGATAAACTAATTTTTATTGTTTTTGATAACTGAAAGTTCATTTCAGTGAACAAAGCAACATAGTTTTGTCTTACCTGAGCATACCCGACCGGGATAGAGGGCATTGGGGGAGAGGTCAGTGAAACCCTCCTTGCAGCTGCAGGTGTAGGTGCCTCGCAAATTGAAGCATTGAGCATCCTCCGAGCAGTCATGATATTTTGTGTCTGTGCACTCATTGAAGTCTGACCAACATACAGTGTTATGTTAGTTAATACTTTTAATATAAATGCATACAAGAAATTACCCTTCATTCAGAACATGAAAATAATAATAAAATAAAACAATATAGTAGAACTCCAATTATGCGAATCAATTGGGACCAGACCCTATTCGTATAGTCAAATATTCGGATAGTCAGATTTTCTCTAAAAGCAGTCCATTTTATTTAATTACTGCATGTAATTATATGCATGTATGTTGAAATGGGATACAAAGCAATATTTTAAACGAGAAAGGGCATTTATTATATAATTAATTGCAGTTTAATTATCATCCTGTAAACAAATGTTATTGCTTGCTAAACATCTTAGTTAAATATGCTCTATATGTTTGACTGTCTTCTCCCTTTTTGGGCAGCCAGGTCGTGCATTCGCTTGACAGAGGGAAGGACAATAGCGTGAATAGACAATACGGTACCCCTATTGCATTATGTTTCCTGGCAGAATTTGAATTTGTTATGTTAAGACGGTGTTACAGTTGACAGTATTTATTGTGACATATTATGTGTTATTTATTGTGATACATATGTATGCATGGTTTATCTTTATAAGGATTTAAACACTAATCTTTGTTGTTGTATGATTTTATTTATTTATTTTTCTTTTTACAGAACAAAATTGAAAAACTGAATATTGTAAGATATATTTTATGACATTCTGAAAGCAATTCAGATAATCGGCGATTCGGATAATTGGAGTTCTACTGTACATTGAAAATCTACGGAATAAAATTTTATTCAAAAACCTTATCTTATTTAATTTATGCTGTAACCAGGGTGTAAGGGTTAGAAGACAAAAATATATTTTTTGTAAAAGTAACATATTCTATATATTCAATATTATAGTCTTATAAAACATCTATAAAAGCCCTGTATCTAGAAAATTAGCTAAAAGATACATTTTAAATTAAATTATTTTATTCTGTATCCTTGGTAAATGAAATGTTTTGGTTAAACTCACTCGCCTGCTAAAAAAAACTCTCATATAATGGCCACAACTTTACTGCAATATCGATAAAATATTGACATTCAATTTACTTCGTCTTCGGCGGAAGAGAAAAATTTATGGTTGTTAAAAATACAGTAAAACTATTTTTATATTTATCATATCACACCATTAAGAATATTCTATTGTTGACTAACTGAACAAAACAAAACTTATTTCTGGTGTTTAATACGTCAAAGATAATTGTTTTCTATGGGTAAAGTGAAGTAAAGTGAATATTGTGTTTTGTTTATTAAAGCAAATGCTTCTGTACTTTTTTTTTAAAATAATGTGATTTAAGAAATTAGTTTTATATTTGGTGTATCAGTTTGTTGGTTTGGTAATATTTTTGATGATTTTATTTATTTATTCTGTATTTATCATATCAGATTGTTTATTGTTATAAATATATAGGGTGGAAAAAAAGTATAGAAATGTTTTCACAACTTTTGTATGACTTCACTTGTACAAGTGAAATTTTATACATGATCGTGGTTACAAAGAACTTACTGTTTGACACCCTTAGTGACATTTCATATTTTAAGGGGGATGGCCCATGAGGAGTTGAACAAAAATTTTCAATATAATCTTAGGTCAAGTTTCTTATCAAATGAAAGGTCTATTCAAGAGAAATCAATTACCGCAAACCAGACTTCGAAAGGTTTATCTTTTCTTGAGTAGCGGTCAATTGAATGTCAAATTAACTAATTTGAACAGTATTATTTCTATGCAATTTAACGGTTTTAAGTAAATTATTCTGGCCAAAAATTATGCCTTATGGAACATAATCATTAAAACAAATTTAATTAACAAATTATTTATGAAAGAAATAACGTTGTTGTGAAAGCATTTCCATATTTTTTTCTATCCTGTGTGTGTATTTTATAAAACAGCATATTTTACTTTTGGCATCACTTTATATTATTTAATTCCAGAAGATACATTGAGAAAGTTGACCAGTGCCATTTAAAAGTTTTGTTTGTGATAACATTCTATTAGATTTGCTAGGTATAATGAATTTTGAAAATCTGGTTAAATATACAGATCTACTTAGAAATTATTTTTTGAAGAATGTAGGATTATAACACATGTAGGATATAATTTAAGACATATGCAGAAATATAACAATAATTGTGGCAAGTTAACATTCTATTATGGAATACTAGCTCTACATAATGCAATGCTAATAGTGACCAAGTAAAAACAAAACTTAAAAGATTTTTTACTGAATAATGTTAGAAAATTATATGTCTATCAACAAATAAATTGTACAAATTAATAGAATTACTCTCCTTCAGAGAAAATCTCATTAATAACAAATTGGATGTATTGAGGTTATTCACGTAAAAATAGTTCACTTTTGTTTAGGTAAACACCACTTTCTTCCCTCTCACTTGTATTTAACACACTTTCATTAAACTTTAACAAAACTACTTTATTTCAATTATTTATAAATACAACAAATAATTTTTAAATGAATATAGATTATGTTAAAGATAGGGTTGGATATACTGTAGACTTGTTTGTTTACATCAGACATTGTTTACATTGGAGCTAAATGTGCATAGAGAACTACATATGCAAAGAGGAAATGTTCACAAGTTGCTAAAACGTATATTAGTTTTAAAATAAACAGTAGTGAAAGACAAAGTTTTAACGGGTCAGTTTTGTGCTGATCCCTACCAATCAGTTCTTACTGTATTACTTTGCCAGGCTTATCATAAACTTTCACTATTGCCGTTTTGCCTATGCATGTTGGTAGTTTATCATTAACATTAGTGAAAATAGTTACTCAATAAATTGTTTATTGTTTTGTTTGTGCACAAACTTACTATTTGTTTTTTTTTTTGTTTAATTGTTCCTGTTAATTTTGTTATTTGTTTTATTTTTAGTTGTTATTGTTGAGTTAATATTTTTGTTACTTTCTGTTGGATTATTTAGATTTGTTTTTAATATTGTTAGGGATTAAAGCCTTTAAATATTGTTGTGTTGTTGGATTGTTTAAATGTGTACTTGATTATTCTTTTGTAAATTGACACCATTTGTAATCTGTTGTCTTGACATGATAGGTATCTTTTCCCCCCACATTCATACTTTTTTTACCACTTTGGGCACCTTAGTTCCACATTATTTGCCTCAACGTGATTAATAATTAATTTATTCTCTATTTTAGTTTCCTTTTTATAAATCGTCCTGTCTAATTTTTTGTTCATGGTTATTATTGTTAGAATTGTTGTAATATTGAATTATTACTATAGCTTATATTAGTTACATTACATTTTACAAATATGTATTAATAATTTATATTATTTTCATGTTACTACTATATTTTTGTACTATGTTATTACCATAGTTGCTTTCTCAATTTGCATAATAAGCTGCATGTAATTCTGTATAAAAGCAAAAGATAAATATAGGGTGTAACTGAAATACTTGAAAAAACTTCAGGAGGTTGTTCCTGGGGCCAAAACAAACCAAAAATGTCATATAAACATATGCCCTAATATGCACAGTTTTCTGTCTGTGTTTTTTACATGATAATTTTTTTCTCGGGAACCATAAAAGCTAGAGTGTTGAAATTTGGTACAGATCCTATACTAGTAATACTCTATTACATAAAAATTTTTTATCTTTTAAGGTTGCTGAGAAAAAAATTATAATGTAAAAACACAGACAAAATACTGTGCATATTAGGGCATATGTTTATAGAACATTTTTATTTGTTTTGACTCCAGGAACAACCTCCTGAAGTTTGTCCAAGTATTTCAGTTACACCCTGTATATATCAGTATATATTGTATATATGTATACTGTTTGTAAATATTATTGTTTTGTTTTATTTGTTATGCCCTCACATATTACTGTTATATTGTTTCTAATAGTAATTGTTATAGTTGATGTTTTAGAATTTGATTGACTGGTATTAGTATTTAGGCCTTGTTGTCATATGTATCCTCAGTTATAAAAGAAAACATTATTTATAAGCTAATGTTTATAACTAAATATTATTATTAGTTATAAACATAGTTATATAGTTATAGTTATAAACAACATTATTATAACTAAATACAAAAAGCTATTTTATTTAAATCTATATATATAAAAGGCAAAGCCCTCACTGATTGACTCACTCATCACTAATTCTCCAACTTCCCATGTAGGTAGAGAGCTGAAATTTTGTACACTGTTTCTTTAGAACTTAAATAGGACAACTAAAGTATTTTCATCTTGATAAAGTACTCCTAAGGGGTATAAAGCACCCTTAAAAGATTGGTCCATAAGGATAACATTGGGTTGATTTTAGTAAATTAATAACAGCTGTTTTGTAAATAAATAAACATGTCTATTTTGAATGTTTGACATTATACTATTTAATATTTTACTATGAGTTTAATCTTCAGCTGTTAAACAAAAATAAATGAAATGAACACTCTTGAAATAGGCTAAATAGGTGGCAAAGCAATTAGTGTGAGTGAGATACTGTACCGAAATGTAATATTGTAATTTTACGTTATATAGTTAATATACCGATTTTTGTATTGAATAGTTACATGCCGAGGCCGAAGGCCGAGGAGTATCGAGCGTCAGGGTTGGCACGCGAAGCGTGCAGGGGTGTCCCCTAGTATTAAATAAATTGGTTTTTTGAAAAAGAAAATTGTAAATGTTAAGTGTTAATATATACAGAGTTGTTCTCTAAAATAGCATTAAGCTAGTGAAATAAATTGATAATTGCAATGTAAAAGATGTAAGTAAAAGAATAAAACATTTCAGAGTCTAAAATATGAATTTGAATGTATAACAAAAATTATAATATTAATAGTGCGTATTTTATTTTTTTTTTTCAATGTGTTAGATTTTTTATACTCCTAAGGGGCCGTCCTTAAATTACGTAATGCCTTTAGGGGGGGAGGGGGTTTTTGGCAGCGTTATACACCATTACGGGGGAGGGTGGGGGATTTCTATGCAGTGCTATGTAACTATTAAACATTAACAATTTGTTTGATTTTATTCGCAAAATTTGACCGGTTTTCCCAAAAATAAAAGATTTTAAAGTTATTAATTTATTCTCCCCCCATTAGAAAATAAACAAAACTAAACTAAAACAATGACTATTGTAAATCATAATCTGCATGAAAGTAGATACAAAAAATTTGGGGGGGTTGGTGGCAAGTATCGTTACATGGGGGGAGGGGGATCTAAAAAGCCCGATTTCAGCGTTACGTAATTTAGGCCCCTAAATTAACATATTTTGTACTTTAAATATTCATAAAATACAAAAAATAAGTTTCTGCACAAACTTAAGCCAATGAAATAAATATTTATTTTTCTGCTAAACTGTATCAATGATAATGATCTAACTAACAGGACGAGTAATGAATGATCTTAGTCAATCTGTTGCTGACTCATGGCATGCACAGCTCAGTTAATGTGAGTCAAGTGGGAGTGGGTGGGAGGGCGGCAAGGGTGGGAAGACCTCATTAGTGCAACAACTACTCGAGAGCCTCTTTAAACCACCGAGACATAAATTACAGACCGTCTTTTATTTTGCCAGATTATTATCCTTGAGCGGCATTCCACTGACATTAATTAAAAGGAAAGCATTTCTTCCTTGGTTAATTAAGGGCGTAATCGTCCGCTTCCTTGGCAGATATTTCAATAGCCCCACTCACCACACATTGAGTTTATTTATTTAGATGAAACGTTTATTAAATTCCTAATTAGATCCTGAGTTAAATACTTAACATTACAAGTGGGTAATGTAATTTCATACCATGAATTATCTTACACCAGATTCTTAGTACTGACACTCAGAAATATTTTATGGAATGTGATCAAAAGAAAGTTTTTAGTAATGATGAGGAATAATAATAATATAGATTTGTAAATTATTATTTTCTGGCTTTAATTACTGTCTTAAAAATTATTTTTAGCAAAATTCCTAGGATATAAACAAAGTTATCTGACCAGATATTTCTAATAAATATATGCAAAACACACATTTAACATTGGAATATACAATACCTTTTAAATGTGTATACGATACCTGTTAAACAATGGAATATACGAGTAGGCTTTGGAAATTTTTTGTGAAAAGTGTTTCCTTGAAATTAACAAATACTGATTTTCCTCAAAAATAAAGAAAAAATAACTCATTAATATGTTTGCGGAGGACTTTTAGATACCAAAACTAACTATTGACAATGAAAAATATTTTGTTTAGTATATACGGTAACCAAAAATGCTGTTTAGTTGAAGATTGATCCGTAGTGTTTTTTAAAAGTATATTTTGTAAAATTTAATGATACCCAGTTTCGGATGATCAGGTTTTTATAGGTACCACTACAATAGTGCTACTACTGCTCAAAAAGTCAGTAATAAAAAACTATAAACGTAAATATCTCTATATTCCTCACTTTTTAATAAATGTTTAAAAATTATCAATAAAATATACTTTTTGTTAAATGTTCAAAAATTACTAATAAAATAGTTTTTAAACTCATGGTGACCCAAGCATCATCTTGTTCAAATAAGTCATCATTTATTTTTTATGAAATAATCTGATTCCTTTGTGGATGCCTCTGGTTTGAGGAAGGTAAACGAAGTTTACTAAAATCAATCACCATAATGTTTGTACATTGTATTTTATATATTTTTTTTATTTTTATTTTTTTATATTTTATATATTATTTTATATATATTTTATAAATTTGTGTTACGTAACATTACATTGTATTGTATCTTCACCAACACGTATTATGCTAATATAGAACTTATATTCTAAAACACAAATAATGACTTGGTTTATCTAGATAAATCATCTAAATAAAATATCACTCTAATTAATATACTTTTCAGTTTATATTTTAAGCGTATGACAACAATCATGCAGTACAGTAACTTTTCTACTAATCCTGACACAATGCACTGGCCTGCATTAATTACTCGAGTAAATTATCCAAAGTGGTAAATCAGCTATAGGAATAATGTTGGGTTATCTTAATTTTAAGTTTTTAAAAATATTTACTTACCTTAAATATCAAACTGCAAAATTAATCTAATTGTTGAGTTCAGGTTCTATTTTGACATTGGCATAGTTTTGTATATTTAAGGATAACTTTCAAAATAAAGAGAACGGGGCCTCGATACCTACTTTTAGGTAGTCTACCATTTTCATCTAACACAAGATTAATAATGCCTGATGCTAAAATTACCTTCAGCTAGTAAATATTGAAATTGCTCTTTCGCAGCATACACTTCTGTACCACCCAGGCTGTAGTTATTGCTGCGAAGAGATTTGCGTAAAACGTCTTGCAGTCTTGATTCCTCAGCATTATCGGAGAGCTATAAAAACAAGTTAAAGATTATTATACTTTACTCATGATTTTCTTTATAATCAAATGAGTTGTCTAAATAGATAAATTTGTAAGTCTAACATTTATTTTGTTGGCATCAAAGTTATCCTTTCGATCAATATAAAGGATTAATTTTAATTTGCTTGTTTTAGTAAAAAGTTAATCTAAATTTGAAATAATATCCTGTTGAAACGGGCTAATCAATAGGAAAATGCAAACCTGGAGTTCAAGACGACGTTGCCAACACGTACAGTGGTGTTGACCCTCCCTTCAACTCATACACGTTCTATGGTAATTGGGTACACATACATGAAAGACTACAAGAAGTCATTTCTCTGAATTTTTTCAGGAAGAAAATATTCTGAAGTATGCACAATAATACTGATGTATTGCAAAATATCATCAATACCATTGCAAAACAATAATTGTAAAAAAACATTTCTAATGAAATATGACAACATAAATTATTACAGTAAGGAGTTCTTTTTGACGGTGTTCACACACCTTGGGACCAAGTTTACCAACAATCCTCTATCATACTAAATTAGTACATTTTAAATGTATGTGCTACTCTGTTTTGGTACTAGTCGAGGAGTTCTGAATTAACAAATAATCTCTGAAGATATCACCTTTGATATATCCAACAAATATTGTTGGTCTTTACTCAGTAGGTTCCTTTCTATGTCAGGAATAAAACCTCAATGGGTCCATAAGCAATTAGAGGGAGTTTTTTGCAGTCGTTCAATTGGCCCAGAAAAAGATTTGGGTCCTGCTGTCTGGCCACCGATGTGTTGGAATAAATGTCAGAGATGTAGCTCATTAAAATGAAGGAGACGTATACTCCACTGTAGGGGATGTCTAATATGATGTTCGAGTTTTTGGGTAGTACCAATCTTCCGTTCGGTGTTAGTCACAGTGTCATTTTACCCTACCACTTCCAGATTTTCAAAAAAAAAAAAAAAAAAAAAAAACACAATGTTTTCCCAAATAGGTGGTAATAGTGTAGGAAATACCTGCTGCCAAACTGCCAGATGGAGAGACTTGCCCGATATAGACTGATCTAGGTTCTGGACAAGAAAATAGTGCTTCTTTTTGATAGTTTTGTGGAATCACTTATTATTCAGTTTTTCTACGAAAAAGTATCCTCTTTTTGACCATCGAAGAAAAGACTTCAGTTTTTATTGGGAGGTGTAAATTGTTTGATCAATGCTTTCCTAATAAGACTCTTGTCTCTCCTTATTTTACTTTTGGCAATGACAGAGGAAGCGTCAATGTTGGTTATTATTCCAAAGCCATTCAAAACACTTGATGCAATGATAACCGTTGCCCAATCAGACACTCCAAGGCAATCACTTTTTAGGGCTGTTGCACCAAGTCAAACTCTCATTTGCCATTATGATTTTTTACTCGATGAACTTGGCTTACATTCATCATCTTCACACTTGTCTTCAGTAGTAGTACTTTCGCTGTCAATATAATTTTTTGAAAAACTTGCTATTACTCGAGATTTGTCTCGAGTGCTTAAACTTAATATCCGCTTGATTGGCTATTGTGGGGGGAGGGGCTTAGCAAACAACCAAGGTCACTTGTGTCGATTTTTCTGTCTAGCTCTTCCACTGCTCTGAATGCATTTAGTGAGCACACATTGCCTTTGTTCTAGACAACAAGTCACAACTGTAAATTTTAATGATTTCTATGATTTTGCGCAAGCAAAAAACATTCAGTGATTGATCTTAATTTATTTAGTATACATTAATTTCACTATAAACCATGCTTATAAAACCAAAGTGTCAATATTTTATTAAAAGAAAACTGCTCACAAAATTACTTAAATATAGGAATTTTGAAAAGTTTTTAAAATCTTTAAGTGTGTTATGTGACCGGAAGATATTAACCAATTTCAGCCATTTATGACATTTTTTCCTGACATCATAGGGCAACTTTTCTGCCCTAGAGCGTTTGAAAAGAAAAATGTTGATATTTTTCAACCCACCCTAATATACAAGGTAGAAAAAAATATAGAAACTATAAAACAATATGACTGATAAATACTATCTTTTAGATGTTTATGTAATATACAAGGTAGAAAAAAATGGCAACGCTTTCACAACTTTTGTATGACTTCACTTGTAAAAGTGAAATCTTGTACATGATCATGGTTACAAAGAACATACTTTTTTACTCCATTAGCGACATTTCACCCTTTGAGGGGGACGACTCACGAGGAGTTAAAGAAAAATCTTCAACGTAAGCCTAGTTCGAGTTTAGTATCAAATGAAAGGTCTATTAAAGAGAAATTTATTGCTGCAAACCAAACTCAAAAAGGTTGATCCTTTCCAGAATAGCGATCATTTGAATTTTAAAGTAACTAATTCGAAAAATGTTATTTCTCCGCTATATAACAGTTTTGAGCAAATTATTCTGATCAAAAATTAAACTTTATGGAACACAATTATTAAAAATAAATAAATTATCGAATTATCCATGGAAAAGATAACGTTGTTGTGAAAGCATTAATTTCCATAATTTTTGTCTACTATGTATAAATGCACTGATTTTGTGATAATCTGTTTAACAGAACCCATAATGGGTTATCTAAACTGTATAAAACTCGTTGCAATAAATTCTGAGGATTTCCTGTAATACTTCTCAGTTTACAACTTTCCAAGATTACCTGTACATAGAACTTGACGACTGCGTTGTCTGGAGTCCTAGCAGGTTCAAATCCTCGAACTTCAACCCCATGGTAGATATCTCTTAGATCTGACTGCATGACCATTCGGTCCAGTCCTTCCCTGGTAGCATCAACAAGTCGCTGGTAGGGTCCTGATGTGGGGTCTTCCAGAGGGCCTGTATACCGTATTTGATCCTTTCCATACCTATCCAGCACTAGCCGAATAGTGTACGTGTATGTTGCTGTTAAAAGTATAAAGAGGGTTATTTTATTATTGAAAGAGTGGGATAACGCTTAACATATTATTGTATAAAGATTTATTGCTTTGACATTTGTAAAAGCAAGGAAACCTGAGTTCTGAAATTATTCTTATACAATAATAAAATAATAATTTTTTAATTACTAAATAAATATATCAGTTTTATCAACCTGAAATAGACAAACAAATTAGATACATCGAAATGATCATATAATAGTTTTTTGTATTGTGATTAATAACAACACTAATATAATAAGAGTATAAAGAGAAATGCAAGTATAATGTACACATTATAGCCACATGTAAGAACATAATGTATAATGTTTCAATTAATTTTACATAGTGAGTTAGTTGAAGAGCTATCACAACATTGTGTGTATGTGGTATTCCCGTAGGGTCAAATTAGATCAATTAGGAATGCTTTTATTTTTGTTAATATCGGATGCAATAAGTTGAATTCTTTTTCCTGTAAATTGTTTTAGAATACTCTGAACAGATTTTCTATGGATACATTCTTTGTACCTACAATAAATTATTCATTTAGCCAAAAATGTTTCCATCTTTAGGTAAGATTTTTTTCTCTATCCATTTAAAATGTTCAGATAATTATAAAAAAATAATGTTTTCTGGTGAAATTAATCATTAAATAATTTACTTATTTAAAACAAAATATTAAGATTATCTCATATACTTACGTTTACAAGGTCTATCTGGGAACATTCTTGCAAATCCGGGTCTACAAACACATCGCATGACGTTGTCAATCTTCTGACAGAGTTCATTCCGTGCTGCTTTGCAGCCAGGTCGGCACTCATCATCTGAAGGTTGGTGTGTTAAGACACTACCAAGAAGAACATTTGGGCTGATCTCATTGGTCTCATCTGGAACTTGGATTTCAGGTGGTGGTTGGTTGTCTAATGCGGGTATTTCTATTTTTCCGGACTTCTTGTCGGTCATAACAACAAATATTGATTCATTATTGTGAGGATCATCGGCAGGTTTTTCTTCTAGTGGTGATTTTGTAGTTTCTTGGTCAACCTTGTAGGGCACTGGGTACTCTCCTTTGTCCACAATACCTGTCGGTATTACTTGTGTCATCGGCACCGTGCTTGTCACTGTTGAGAGAATGCTGGTTTGTTTTACTAGGGTATGCACCTCTGTAACTGTGTTCAGAAGTGTCGATATTTGCGTTTTTGTTAGGACTAATGTTTTGGTTGAAGGGTCTTGCCCTTTGCTGTGCACTACTGTTGTCTCAGTTGTTGTGACAGTTGTTGTCTGGGTATGAGTGATGACAAACGTTGATGGTGGTGGAGCTGTTATGATATCATTAGATTGGTCTAAGTTGTCATCAGGTCCATCAATAGTTAAAACAACCTCATGATGACCGCTTTGGTTAGTCTTCACAAAATGCTCACTAGAGTTTTTATTTGTTACTTTGGGTTCAACTACCATACTTATAACAGTGTGGTGACTCTGCATTGATTTTGTTGGTTTGATTATCTTTGTTAGAGATGTAGGACGAGTGAACAGATTACCAAAGATAGTTGTCACACCAGTAGTTACTAAAACTGATGCTTCTTTTTTACTACTCGATTGACTTTCTTCTTTTGCCGGAGTCGCCAGATGATGATGATGATGATCATCTATTATAGTTTCTGATCCGACAATGAATTCATCCTTCCAAACCTCAGATTCTTTGGACTTATGGACTGCTGTTGGTTTTATGTTGACATTCGGAGCAATATCCGTTACAGGAACTGGAACAGGCTTTCCAACAACTACAGTCTGAAGAGCAGGTTGAGAACCAGTGATTTTTATTGCTCCCTCTGGTTTAGGAATTTGTCCTTTGATAATATTTGTCAATGTAACCTTTGAGTCAGCAGTAATAACCTCAGGTTGCTGAGGCTGCTCTTCAACAGTCATGACACCTTTTAATACAGGATTTATGATATCTTGCTGTGCAACTATTATTGGCTTTGGTTTATTATGAGAATTCCATTGGGGGAGAGTTTCAGGAGTGTCTATTTGTGGTGGTCTCTTAGGTAATGGTTTGTGGAAATATTCCTCCTCGGGAAGTGGAGGTGGCTGTGGTTCAGTTATCAATGGTGGCTTTGGAGGTTCAAGGTTTGGTGGTAATGTTGGTCTTAACGGTTCTTGAACTTGAGGTGGTTGAGGAATTTCAAACTTATAAGGAGGAGGTGGTCTGTGTGTTCTTGGTGGCTGGAATGTTGGTCTTCTTTGTGGTCCTGGAAGATTAAGAACTGGTATTGTTGTGATATCTTCATGGCTTGGGTATCTAATTTCTGGAGGTGGAGGGGACAGACCAACAACTGAATCATCTTGCTGTGAATTCCGATCAAACTGACCCTGTGTTGGATTTGCACTGAATGGTCTAGGCGTATTTGCTTGAATATCTAAATCAGTTTGGCCAGTTTTTTGAGGTGGAGGAGGTGTTTCATAAACTGGAGGTGGGGGAGGCATGTTATCTAAACTCATAGTTGGAAGAGTGATATCATGTATCGGCTTTGAGTGTTTGTTTTGATTGTGTTTGTTACCATAATATACAGTCTCTACACTGACTGGCCTATCATCATGGAATTGTTCTTGCTCCACTGCAGCAAACAATGCAGGTTTGACATAATTACTGTCCAAAGGTCGGTTATTGTTCTTAATGTCATCTCTATTCTGTGTAAACGTTGCTGAACCATCAGGGTTTAGCTTTGTTGGTGATCCAACAGCAAGAGTAGCCTGAGAATTATCCTTAAATTGATTAATTCCTGGGCGTCCATTAATGATAGGGGCTTGATTATTAATGCTAGATATTCCATCAAGTTGGACAGGTTTAGAATTCACAACTGAAAAATTTATATCATTATTTGGCCTTGCTAACCTGTCTGGCCTTTGTTTATAGTTAATATTTACATCATCACCTTGTCTTTCATCATGAATTGGATCTATTGGCATGCTTGTTGATGGATTAACAGATAGCTCAGAAGGCAACTGTCCTGGTATTAATGGTCTTGCATTTGATTCTTGAGTAACCTCTCCTCCCTCTTGGTCAATAGGCTCATCTCCAAAAACATATTCATCATCATCATCTGGTCTCTTTTCAGATCCTAGATATCGATTTGGAGGAGGTGGGGGTGGTTGTAAAAACTCTCCTAAGCCTGCAGTTTCAAGAGAACTGGGATTATGTTGAATATAGAATTGATGTTGATTGTTGAAGTTTTGATTTTTACTGCTCTGAACAGGTATTCTTTGGTTTTGATCATGAGTTTGGTATGGTTTGTCTGGTTTGTGATCTATTTGGTTTGAGGGTCTGGATTGGTATACATTTTGATTGTTATTTTTTCCTGGTTGGGAATGAGGCTTGTACACTTGTTGATTTCCACCAGCAACATTAATTCCGTGAGGTGCAACAGGAACATCTACATTATCAGTGTTTATGGGGACTCTCGCTGCATGAGTTATGCCTTCCCCTTCTGGTGCTGGTCTTGCAGTACTAAGTGCATCAACAACATGGTCCACCTCAGCATCAGGGTAAGGCGAAGGGTCATTGAAAATTTCCCCCTTCTGAGTGTGCTGTCCATTGTATATTAGTGCTGTTGAACTGCCATGAGGAATTATTACATTTGCTACTTGTGATGGCTGAATATTTACAAGTAGCGGATTGATAGCAGACTGATCGACAAGATCTGTGTTGTCAGAAAGCAAGATAGGAGCATGCTGGATGGGGTTAACATACTCAACGTTGTTGTTGAGCAAGTTTAAAGCTTCTGTATCTAACTGTGATGTTGGTCTTGCATCGAAATAGTTGTTATTTGGAACAGTATTGTAGTTGTGAGTATTATGTTGTGCTGGGTATAATGGTTTGTTTTGGTATTGAGGCCTTTGTTCTAAGTTTATATTACTTGGATCATTTCTTGGAGGAGAATTAAAAACATTAGGATGTATTAAAGGTTGTATATTAGGATTATATGTGTTTTTATGAGGGTTTTCTTGTTGTTTAAAAAACTCTGGGTTATAATTCATAGTGTCATAATTTTGAAGATGTTCTCTATAAGGGGTGTATGGTGTTTCTCGAAGAGGGTTTCTATAAGGTCCTTCTCTAGAGGGATGATGACCCAGAGGAATGTAATGGCCACTGTGATCCCTAATTGGCCACTTTGGTTTGTTTTTAGGCAATGGAGGAGGTTTCATCCCAATTGGAATGTCATCTTTTTTTAATGGTTTTGATCCAAATTCTGGAGGTCTTGGCCCATGCACAGCTGGCTTTCCAATAATAACATCACTGTTAGCTGTAATTACTTGACCTGGGCTAATAGGTATCCCTCCAGCCAGTAAAGGACTCTCCATTGTGGGTTTTCCTAAAACAACCAAGTTGTTATTTCTCTGATGTGTATCTGGAAATACATTATGCCCCTCAAAATGTTGGCTTTCTTCTGCAACAGAATCTGCAGCTAACCCACCAACAGGTATATAGATAGGAGATCGAACTAGGGGTGGTTTTGGTCCAGCATATGTCATCAAAGGGTTTTTACTTAGATGGACATCAGTTGGTTCATTTGCTGACACACCTACTGTATCATTTCGTCTCCTGTCTTCTTTATTCAGGTTATTTTTAATTAACCCAGCCATAGCATTGATGACTGGTCCTAAAGCATTCAAGCTGTTGATGCCCAAAGACCCTAAGCTTAGAAAATTGCTAACTGCAGTGTTTGTTTGAGTTGCTGCTGTATTTGTACCATCTGGGTGCTTGGTTACAGGATCAGAGACTGGGATTATTGACACATTTCCATTTGGCTCTTTGAATTTTATAACTTGAGATCCTGGTAATAGTGTTGCTCCGTTTTTAGTGACAATTGAGCTTGCTAAAATTGAAGTTTCATACGATTGTTTATTTTCATCTAGGTCATCAGCCGCTAGTACTAATGCTTGAGATTCAGCCGCAGACAACGATTCAGCATTCTCCGTATTTGATTCTGTAACATCCTGATTTTCATAAGTGACACCCATATTGTTATTTGTGTATCCTACAGAATCTATGGTTAAAGTCTTTGTTGTCAATGGAGAATAACTATCAATCTGATCATTTTCATCAAAAAATATTATTGTCGAACCAGTTATGACATTATTTTTGGAAGAAGTTTCTTCAAAGGAAGATGATATACCATGAGCTGGAGACAAAGTTTGTTTAACATGGTGTTCTCCTACTGCAGTTATCTCCATCTTTTGACCGTCATTTAGTGTTGCAGTTGCTACAATAGGATGACCATCAGTTTGCAAGGAACTTCGGAGAGAGGAAAGGTAATCAGAATCTAATAATTCTGTATCTAGTGTTTCCGTAACAATATTTTGGATAACATTCGTTCTTGAACTCACAATTGTTGAAGATCCACTGCTGTTATCTTGTAAAAGGGTTGTAAAATAAGTGAATGTTGTCAAATATGTTTTAGTTGCAAATACATTAATAGGGTTTTCAGATGAGCTTTCCAGTTCTGGGGCCTTGGTAAGGCTTATGTTTTCATTTGTTTTGTCCTCTGAATCAGCGATACTTGCACTTGTCCTTTTTGGTGCTATAACAAATTTCTCTGTCACTATATCTGACGATGTGGCTACTTCGGTATGTACTACTGTACTTTCACCATCCAGCATTGTGCTGAAGTATGTATAAGTGACAAAGTATGTTTTGACAACATCTGTAGTTAGGGCTGTAGGTTTTATTTCAACTGAAGAGGCTTTGTTATCACTTTCTGTGATTATAACCTGAGTCATGACATCTGCAGTGCTGACAATCTTGAATTCAGAACCTTCTGCAAGCGTTTTCGTGAAAGAAACTGAAACACAATTAGTTAAATATAGCGTAAGTCTAACATAGTATATTTGTAGTAAGACACTAGCTGAATAAAAACTTGTTCTTGTATTTTGTGATACCTCAGAATAATAACTAATTTAGCATTAATTCTATCAAGTTCAAAAATAGAAAATTATTTGGATACTGTATTCTGATTGAATTACCAAGCAACTGGTGACTAATTAGAAACACATTTTCATTTATCTTATAGATAATAATTTTAGTGACAAATCACAATTTTAAATAAAAGCATGATAGATTTAAAAAAAAAATGAAAACATGATGTAGTTAATTTATAAGCTAAAATTAAATGCATTTATCAAAATCACTAAGGCTGTTCTTTGTAGAGAAAACCTCTCAACTTCCCAAATATCAGAAGTGATCTATGTTTAATCAAAGGACAACATAATAATGATATTACATAACTAATTTTTTCCTACATGCTCTTCTTCTTTTCATAACAGTTACTGACCAGTGTTGAGGTAGGTGTTAGTGTCATGACCCGCTACTGGAGGCTCGGAAGGCTGGAGAAGGTCCTCAGGAGCAGTCACAGTATTGGACACCGTCCTCCTAGAGGTCAAGACCAATGGTGCTTCACCATCTACCAAAGTGTTGAGATATGTATAGGTGGTGTGGAATACCCCTGTAGCTAAGCTGGGGCTGGCTGTTAGTGTAACCTGGAAAATTAAAATTTCATGTTTTAATTTTTTAATCTTTGTTAAATGTTTTGGATTTTTATCACATTTTGTTTAAATGACAATACTCTCTAGGAGTGTTTGTTTACATAGATATTTATTTACTACTACAATCAAACACAACTATTGTTGTGTAAGAAATCTTTATTAAACACACTTTCTTCAAACAATCACCCATTTTAGTCTTTTACAACCATCACTTAAATCAAGTAATGGCTTGGTAATCTTCATTTACATAAATCTTGGGGATGGTTAACTCTTTTAATTTTAACGTTTTAGTTTAAGTGATGAAAAAAGTATTGTTGCTTATTCTGGGCCTCGATTAGTTTTGGATTGAAAATCATCTATAAGTCTTACTTACAAACAAATAATATGTCCATTTCTGAAAAATATTAGGTTTTTCATACGATAGAAGCATGAATTTAATGTTACTAGTGCAAAAAATTGCATACAAAATGCATTGATGGACAATCCGTTTCCTAGTAAATTAAGTGAACCAGATAGTTAGCTAGTTTTTAAGATAAAAGTTTGCATAATTCTTAGCTAATGGTGTAATTTGTAAACAATTTTGAACTATTTTACTATTTGGTAAAACGTTTCTTATAATGTTGCTGGAAACAATAATAGCATGATAAACTCTTACATCAAAAAGGTTCTCCCCCAAACCCCTATGATCCTCCTGTTTCTTTCTCTTATATTGTTCAGATTTTGGGCAAGTGGACTCCATTTAAGAAATTACATATTAACTGATGCCGTAGTTTAGTATCATTTGAAACATGAATTGTGTTTCTTAGATAAATTTTATTTTTGTAGCAGTGGGGCCTCTCCCCATATCTCCTTCTATCATCATATTCAGACTGTGGGTAAATAAACTTTGAATTAGATACTCCATTTGAGGATGTTTTGAAATATTAATTGCATTTTATACAAATGCTTTTGGGATAGTGAAGCGTCAGGCGTATCTGTAGAGTGAATTGAAATTTTCTGTCTTTTTAGGAAGTGCTTTTGCAAACCAGAAAATTATCATTTTTTATCAGGTAATTTCCACTAAAACAGAAATAAATTAGCACTCTATGAACTTTTATCCTTGTTTAAGAGTCTGGAGAGGCTGTCGGCCTTGTTGGTTTTAATCCCATAAGAACAATGTTATTTGTGAATCAATATTTTTTTGTTATTTATTAACAAAAAGTTATGTATGAGGTGTCAGTTTAAACTTTATCATATTGCGCTTAAGCTTTAGGTTTGCTTTTCACATTTTGAATACATACGCCTAGTTTTGAAAAATAGGTGAAAATATAAACTTCAAACTAAATACTTTTTACATTTTTATTTATAAAACTAATTAGGAATTTGCAAAGTAATTCTAACGTGGAATTTCATTCTGATCAAATGCAATCTGTTTGAAGAAAATCTGTTTAAAAATAACTGTTTAGTTTGGATACGAGTGATCGTATGTCAAAATAACATTGTTCTTACGGGATTAAATCCAACATGGACGACAGCCTCTCCAGACTGTTAAGCCTAAATGCTCAAAAGTCTAATTTATTGGGTAGTGCCTTAAAATGTGTTGATGTAAATAAGTAACTGTCTATCTTTACTGTTCTAGATAAAACATACGCACTCTTACATACAGAATCAACAACTTACTGTGTAAATATTTTGTAAATTTGTGCAAATTGGTTTAATATGTTCACAGGCAAAATTAAAAAATCTTGCTGAATAAAATAAAATCATAATATTGTTTTTTTTAGTTTCAGATATAAGTTTTTTTATAGATAACATTCAATCTATGTACCTTTTGTACTATATGCTGTATGTATAAATAATTTAAAATATTTATTCAGCATGAAATTGATATTGGAAACAAATTCACAAACATAAATATTTGTTAGAAGAAATAAATGCATAGCAGATATGGATCTACTTGAAGAATAGAAAGTTGGCTTTCAACAGAAAATTATGGAATAAATAGTATGAATTATTATTTATTCCACTAACATTTTGAAAATGATAAAACCAGCCAAATAAAATTAATAAAGAGAAACAAGACTATATTTAATATATATAAATAAATATACAGGGTGGACAAAAAATATGGAAACGCTCTCACAACATAATTTTTTCCATAGATAATTTTTTTAATTTAATTATTTTTAATAATTGTCTTCCATAAAGTTCTTTATCTTTAAATACACTCTGAGGCACAATACCACCGTACGTGTTTGGGTGGGTGGGTCAATACCACCGTACATGTTTGGGTGGGTGGGTAGGTCAATACCACCGTACGTGTATGGGTGGGTAGGTGGGTCAATACCCCCATACGTGTATGGGTGGGTGGGTGGGCCAATACCACTGTACGTGTAGGGGCAAGTGGGTGGGATGAGCCTTTGTACACAAAACCCCGGCTCTTGAGAATGATTCTTTGACATTTATTTTCACTCAATATTTTACTAAAAGTTTAATAGTGATTTATCTCAGTTCAGAGTCAATTTCATGGACCATTTGGAGTCTAACTGCTCCTGTTTAGATTAGTTCAGAGGAAGTGAAACAGCGAATTTATATGGAAACATTCGATCATATCTCATGTAATATTCTTTATCAACTAAAAAAGGACATGGTTAATTTGAAGCTATAAAACTTAGTATAGTTCAATTGTAGATGGTATTGCGTGAACATTTCCTTTTCGCTCCCCCCCCTTTTTTGATCAGAATAATTTACTTAAATCGTTAAATAGCGGAGAAATAAAATTGTTCAAATTAATTACTTTGAAATTCAAATGACCGCTCCTCTGGGAAGGATAAACTTTTCGAAGTCCGGTTTGCGGCAATTATTTTCTCTTGAATAGACCTTTCATTTGATACCAAATTCGACCTAGGCTTACGTTGAAGATTTTCTTTCAACTCTCCGAGGGCCGTACCCCTGAAAAGATGAAATGCAGATGATGGCGTCAAAAAGTATGTTCTTTGTAACCATAATGATGTACAAGATTTAACTTTTACAAGTGAAGTTATACAAAAGTTGAGAAAGAGTTTCCACATTTTTTTGAACTCTGTACATACAAATAGTGAAGTTCTAATCGGTTTTTAGGGAAATTGAATAAAATCAAAGAATTTACATCAATATATATGTATCGTTGTTTGAAAATTATTTGTTGGCATTGGATTGATCATAATAAATGTCAATATGCTGAAGATTTTCAACAAGTGTTAAAAAAATTAATACACCGTTTTGGATACTAACAACTCCTATCATTTCTCGTATTATTTACTGCCTTATACTGCATTTCAATTAACACTATTTTTTAAGTTACCTTTTGTGGGTTGTGTTGGTTTTTAATGTTTTCATATTATGTTGTTTGTACTGTACATTTATTCATAATGGGTCATGTTTGGATGTACTTGTAATAGTTTCTAAGAAGACACAGCTTTGGGGCCATCCCTAAATGACATAATACTAAAATCAACCCCCCTAGTTCAAACCCTCGTTTACGGTAAAACATTTTCAAATCCCCCCTCCCTCCCGTGTAATGGACTTGTAAACCCCCCCCCCAAAAATTACATAACGCTGTCACCAACCCCACCCCTTCATTTTTGTCATCCACTTTCATGGATATTTTTATTTACGATAAAGTCATTGTTTAGACTTTCTACTGTTTGTTTTTCTAATTGGAGGGTGGGGGCAGAATATATTACAAACTTTAAAATCTTTTTTAAAAAAATCTGTATTTTGGCTAAAAAGAATAAAATGCTGTGAATGAATTTAAACAAAATGCTGAGGTTTGATAGTTACTAACACTGTCTGCCAAGAACCCCCCGCCCCCTGTAGCATGCATAATGCTGCCTAAAACCCCCCTCCCCTCTTCAGGCGTTAGGTAATTTAGGGACGGCCACTTTCTGATTGAGTCCATCTTAATGTATAGCTATTAGTTATTTAGGTTTTCCTATTTTTAAATGGTTTGATTCTCTCCCCCCTTTTCTCTCTCTCTTTCTCTCTTAGAAAAAAAGTGTTTGTTGAAATGTAGGATGAGGTAGTAAGTTACGCCTGAAGACGACAGGAGTGTTTTATATCAGTCGAAACGTTGTGTTTGTCTTGAATAGATGTGAGTAAGTAAGGCCTACCTGAGTGACTGGAGTGGGTGTCACAGACACGGACGGCCGCCTTTCTTCTGTGACCACATTGGACACTACTTCCTCTCTGCTGGAGACCACAGTATCGCCCTTCTCCAGTAGCGTAGTGCGGTAAGTGTACGTTGTCAAGAATGTCTTTGTTATTAACTCTTGCGTTTCCTGTCAAACAACACATATTTATGTTGTTGATTACTAAGTTAAGACATTGATTACATGGGTATACAACAGTACCAGGAAAGCCGATCTCCGATCGGGTTCATATCATCTAATCGCTGACTTCCAATACAGTATTTAAATGAATCCCAAGATACTGAAACATGCTATGAAGCTGAAATTGAAAATACAGATCTTGATTCAAACAATGAAACAAATCTTATGACTTGTAATAATACTTTGCAAACAACTTCTACAAATAATTCTGGAAATACCTTACAAACTTCTAGCAACTTTCTTAATTACGATTTGCCATCAACCTCGGTGTTACCCCCGAGGTTGATGGCAAATCGTAATAAAGAAAGTTGCTAGAAGTTTGTAAGGTATTTCCAGAATTATTTGTAGAAGTTGTTTGCAAAGTATTATTATTACAAGTCATAAGATTTGTTTCATTGTTTGAATCAAGATCTGTATTTTCAATTTCAGCTTCATAGCATGTTTCAGTATCTTGGGATTCATTTAAATTCGGTATTGGTGGTTCATTTTTATTAAAATTAAACTTGCGTCGTTTTGGAGGACGTCCGCCTAGCATCTAAGAAAAAGTTAAAATACACTGAACTGAAGTTATCAATGAACTGTAAATTTATCTTGCTTGCTGTAATCCGGCTCGAAGAAATTATAATAAAAATGAAATAAAGTTCGAGAATAACTGAATTGTGTATATTAGACATAGGTAAGAAAAATACAATAATATTTGGTTTGTTTACATTTTAACAGATTCAGAAAAACATGTGTTATTTAAAAAAATAAATTGAAATCATAACTCACATGTTGAAATAGTAAATAGTAAACATTAAACAGTGGTATTGACCCACCCGCCCACCCAATACTTGGAATCGTGAAAACTCATAGAAAATGAGTTTTCTCAAAATTGTCACCAAATCCATTGGATTCCTGAGGTAGAAAACCTTTTATAGACAAAGTACGAAGAAAATCGGTAGAGCCGTTTTTGAAATAAAATGACTGGAAATAGGTACATACATACAATTCCTTGCTCGTTTTATAGTATAAGATTTATACCTGCCTTGACGAATCCTTGAAATGTTGAAACAAAATTAATTTATAGTTCTGTTGAAATCAAAAGTAGTATGGATTATTATAGTGCCTAGTGAGTGTAAGCTAGGTCGCATGAAAATAGTCCGATTGTGGGTAGTGTCTGAATCCCTCCCGGTCCAGCATTGTTGCCACACGAACGTTCTCAGATGATTACATCCATATCAACATTTGTTGCCGTAAATAAACATCGTCATTTGTTACTGTAAACAAGTAGGAGTATACATGAGCAGTGAATCCGTAAATTTAGTGAGAGTAAGAAAATTACCATTATGATATTCTTTTTTATGTATACTTTTTATTAATCTTAATAATGGTTCCAATATTTGTTGAATTAGTTTATTGATTTATGACTATTAACAATGGACCAACAGGAAGCTGAAGTACAAACACCAATTTGGAAAGTCCACTTGAAGAAAGTGAACCTAGCTACATCATGGTGGAAACGCGTGGTGATCAGAAGCGATGTGGCAACACCAAACCAAACGTCATCGGACTATTTTAGTGTGGTTTACTCTAACAATTGTCACGCGCACGTTGGGTGGATAAGAAGAAACGTTCAGTGGTTGGGAAACATTATCAATTGCCATGTTGACGACTGATGGGGACCTCCTATCCACCCAAAGGACACATATCAATGACAGTGAAGATATTTACCAAATCTATGGAAATTGTGTACGGGGAATATATTTATTGTTTGTCATTTAACTAAGTTACGAAGGATAAATAACTAAGTTTATTTGTTTATATAATCTATAAGCAAATAACATTTATTCATTTTGTGTTATTAGCCTCCAGAACTTTTATATTATAGAAATAATACTGGTTTAGTTTACCTTTTTCTGTCGTAACAGTTCTTCAATTACATTACTGCTATGTACATTTCAAAGCATTAAAGCTTCATCATGAGGCTTAAAAAAACGTCACTGTTTAAAACATTAAAACACTAAAATTATAAAACATTAAAACATATAAATATATTAAAACATGAGTACAGCACATTTGCCGGCCGGCGATAGACACTAACTCTATCGGTGGTGTCTATCGCCGGCCGGCAAATGTGTTGTGCTCATGTTTTAATATATTTAAATGTTTTAATGTTTTAAACAGTGACGTTTTTGGAAGCCTGATGATGAAGCTTTAATGCTTTGAAATGTACATAGCAGTAATGTAATTGAAGAACTGTTACGACAGTAAAAGGTAAACCAAACCAGTATTATTTCTATAATAAAATTTAATTTGACATATTTATTTACTAATTTTTGCAAAGAAAATTATAAAATGGTGAAAACTAGCATTTTTCATCCATCACTTTAATGTAACATTATTTTGTTATTGAAATCGTAATAAATGACCTATGAAACCCCTGGTTAATTATTTTGAATATATATTTCTATTACTATAATTTTTATATATTCCTAATCCACTATCTTTATTTTCCATATTTGCCAGCATCCATCAGTAATAAGCAGCTTTTATAAGTACGTAAATATGATTCAAAAACAGACAAAATGGATGTATACATATTTTTTAAATTTTTTATTCGTATGCATCATAATAATTGTCGAAAAGCATGATTTTCCATCCGCCATTTTGTTTTACAACATTTTTTTAAGTTAAAATCATAACAAGCAACTTAAAACCATCTAGGGGATCTTTCCCGTTAATTCAATATCATTACTTTTTTGTTTCCGTTAATTCACTACCACTTAGTAAATATTCTAATGCTCTAAAAACTGTTCCCCAATCATTTTTACGTCCCTGTGGTATTCCTTATCCGCTAGGAATCCGATATCGCCTGCCTTATCTTATCGCTCTCTAAGAACTTACACACGGAGAGCGCATTCGGCGGTAAGTCAATCATTGGATTTACCAGTTTGTGATCAACTTTAGTAGCCACCTAACCTAACCTAACTTAACCGTAGTTGCAATAAAAAATTAGTGGTAGTGAAGTAACGGAAAAGGTCCCATCTAGGTATTAATTTTCAATTAAATATGTAATATTTTTCGATTTATTCTAATTATTTACGGTTTTTGTTTACTGTGTAACTGAACCATTTCCGCACTTTACAATCGGTATATTTGTGGAGATGAAACCCTCCTTAACAAGTTAATAAATCGGTTTTAAACCGATTTATCAACTGTCTATTTAATCGGTACTTTCCAAAATTGTTTGCCTAGTTTCTTGTACTATTAGTGTTACCAAGATATTTTTTAAGCCTGTAAATCTCAATATATTCTACTCAATATATGGTTAATTCAAAGATGTTACAAACGTCAAAGGTGAAAATAAATGTTACCATTTCCAAAAGGTTAAAGGCCTAGAAAAGGCGTATTTAAGAACATGGTTGACAGGAAATGGTCATGGTCGTATATAACCTGTATTTACTGGGGAATCTATATAATCATGAAGTCACTGCGTGTACTGTGTGAGCTGGATGAGTCTGCTCGTGATGGAAAGAGGGTTTAAATTTCCTGGTCGTATCTTACCTGACTTTACTGGTGTAGGGTGTGATTGTATAGTGGATATGCATGATCAGTCTGCTCAAGGTAGGAAAGAGGGTTTACATCTCCTGGTCGTATCTTACCTGACTTGACTGGGGAAGCAACATCATCATAGCGTCGCTGAGTGTACTGGGGGCGAGCGTGATGGGTCTGCTCGCGGTCGTTGGCAGCCCTCTAAGCACTTCTTCGCCGGGCATGGTAGTTCTGTCCCTTGCTACGATCACCTCAACACCGTTGCTCATCACCTTGGTCGCCAGCTGGAAGGCTCTGCCTTCGTCCACCGCCACCATCGACGCCGTTCCTGAAGCTGTTCATAAATAACATCACTTTGTATAAATAACTAGGGGACACCTCCGCACGCTTCGCGTGTAACTCCAACTCTCGCTGTGCTCGACGCACCTCGGCCTTCGACCTCGGCATGTCACTTTTGACTACAAGTAATATTAGACTAACTGTATAGCGAAAAATCACAATATTACATTTATTTACAGTATCTCACTCACACTAATTGCGTTGCTACCTTAGTATAAATACCATACGGTATTACTTAGCATATTTCACACGTGTTCATTTAATTTGTTTTTGTTTAACAGCTGAAGATTAAACTCATGGTATAGTATTAAAAATACATCAATAATATAATGACTGTCAAACATACATAATATACATGTTTATTTATTTACAATACAGCTGTTATTAATTTATTAAAATCAACCCAATGTCATCCTTAAAGAACAATCTTTTAAAGGTTTCTTCTACTCCTTAGGAGTACTTTATCAAGATGAAAATACTTTAGTTGTTCTACCTAAAGAACAGTGTACAAAATTTCAGCTCTCTACCTACATGGGAAGTTGGATAATTAGTGATTGAGTTAGTGAGTCAGTCAGGGCTTTGCCTTTTATATTTATAGATACTTACATTTTTTTTGTTCTTCCTAGCCTATTATTTATTTTAATGTTTTCCGTTGAATGAATCTACGTTTTCTGTAATATGTCATCAATAAAAATACTGCTATGAAATAAAAGTATATTTTAATCAATTCTGCATACAAATAAATAACGCTGATGATTTAAAGGTTAATATAAACCCGTCTGAAAAGGCTTTGTTAAAATGATGTTAACGTTTAAAAGATAAAAAGTGATCATATTGAAAGGAATGTGACCACAGTATTTTCTACTATGAATACATTATAATTCTCTGTAGCAGTGTTTCATTCATAAATATACTTAGACATAAACTATAAACCTTTAAAAACTGATCAATACATAAACATAACATAGGTGATATATTTTATCATCAGGACATTCAGAGCAATAATAAAAGAAACAGAAGCAGTCGCTTGCGAATGCCGCTTTGATTATGAATATGAAATTGGTTAGTAAACTCATTAAAAGTTTATGGCTGTCAAAGTCATAAGTACTAAAACAAGCACAGAGACTAGAAAATTACAGTTTTTATTTCACTAAAAAGTTATAATTTATATTGTTAACTACTGACTGGTTTTAAACACGATGTATCACGATTCAACTAAATTGCTAATTAATTAACAATAGTTCTTACAAAATTTTATACAAACACGATTCAACTAAATTGCTAATTAATTAACAATAGTTTCTTTTAATACAAAATGTTATAGGGAATTTTGATATGCTAACTAGCACTTCACGCCTAATTGTTTTAAACACGATGTATCACGATTCAAATAAATTGCTAATTAATTAACAATAGTTTCTTTTAATACAAAATGTTATAGGGAATTTTGATATGCTGACTAGCACTTCACGCCTAATTGTTTTACTCTTTCATTTCTTTAATTCGGGTTTTACTTTTTAGAGCCATAAATATTTATGCAGTGATAATAGTTAACCATTTTCTCACATAGAGCTCATTTGGGCTGAAAATCGGTTGTGGTGATCCATTTGTATCTCCAGATAAAAGCCCGTTAGTCAGGGACAATTTGACCGTGTTGATGATTATCCTTAGATACTTAAATAACAGGAATTCACCGTTAGCTACGCGTGAAATTTTGACATTAATGATAATCCACATTTCCAGCAAAAGCATTTCTACTGTCGGCGCAGAAATTATGTGCACCCGAGTTTGAAGGTTGTTTTCTACGAAACTAAGAGGCATTTGAAAAATCTGATCTCCTCTATTGTTTTCCTCGTTTTATTGTACGTTATAGAATGTGAATGTTTTAATTTTATTATGTTTTAATAATTTTTATCCTAGTTCGAGCAAAAAAGTACCGCAATTTTAACTAGTTTTCACTGTACATCGAATGTACACCGTTATTACTCAAAATCCCGTTTATGTATCTCATTTATATTTTAATAACTGGTTGAAATGTTTTCTATGAGTTTTAGAATTTTAACTTTTCCAGAAAATAGGTTCTTATCGATTCCCAGAAATATTATTTTCTTGGCTTCTAAAAGTCGGAAAATTAATTACTTTGTCTTGTTTTAATCCTTATGACACATATAGTTACGATACACCACTGTCAAAAATAAAAGCAGTGACTTTATACTGATTTAAATAAATTTAAATTTATAGATTTAAAGTCATTTTAGATTGATTTAGTTCAGTTTCAAATCAATGAATTTACTTATACATATGGAAGTGATGTATCGTAACTATATATGTCATAAGGATTACAAAAAGACCAAATAATCAATTTCACAACCTCTCCAAGACAAGAAAACAATGTTACAGGGAATTGATAACAATTTTTTTCTCGAAAAGTTAAAATTCTAAAATATATAAAACTTATAGAAAAGAGTCCTGTTAACCAGGTTATAAAATATAAATTCAATATATAAACGGATTTTTGAGTAATAACGGTGGACATTCGATGTACAAAAAAACTAGTTAAAATTCCGGTACTTTTTGATCCAACTAGAAACAGATTATTAAAACTTCTAATACAATTTAAAAATTCATATTCTATAACGTACAATCAAATGAGGAAAAGAATAATGTGGTTACATTTTTCAAACTCAGGCGCACATAATTTCTGTACCGACAGTAGACGCACACTTTCGGAAGTGTCCATAATCGATTTTAATTTCAGGTATACACCCTTTAGGTGGATTCTCTGGACAATAGTGGTGTCGTAACTAACCCTCTACGCATGGGCTTTCAACAGATGACAATTTTCTTTTACTTCTTCAGATAAAGCCCCTTTAGGGAGAAATCTTTGACAAATCATCCGTGTCCTAAGGTACAGTTCAGGATATAGAGTAATGAGTGACAATTGTATATTATCTTGCCAGTGGTGACAGTTCATCCACATCACATATACAATTCGTTTATGGCTTTCCACATCTACTAGTAGCAACAGTGGCAGTGGTTATTGTAACACTCTATCCGTATCGCCAAACATAACTCTTTGGGCAGGAGTGATACTTTCCAAAATATCTACTCAGCTCTTTACTGATATCTGCTGTGGAGCTTGCACCTATTTCCTAGACCATAATTACACTTCTATAAAATAAATAAATTAAATTTAAATTGACCTATTTCGTCCTGAACTTAAAAAAAGATTCATCCCTAGTAATATAATTTAAAATAAAAAACCTAATGTAACACATTGATTGCCTGTACATAAAGATAAATCAGTTTGAATATGAGAAACAATTTTCGCATCAGTAAATATTGCAAGACAGACTGTAACGGATTGTTAAGAATGTGTTTGAGGCACTTAATACTATCATTCATAAAATCGATAATTTCTTCTTAAAAAAAGTGGAGGCTATTTACCATATACATTTATTAAATTTGTTTTAAATACACAGGGTGTCCCAAAAGTAAAGTGCCAAACTTCGGGAATTGCTTATATAGGTCAAAATAAAGAGAACATTTAAAATATATTTTTTTCAAATACTAATTAGAAACGGAAAAAATAACCGAGATAAATCGAAACCTTTCAATAAGTAATAACACATTAAGAGAGCATAAAAACTATTTATAACCAATTGCTTTTTTGCTGCCTCTCAACAGAAATGTCAATGTGTCTCGGTTATTTTTTGTCCCATTCTAATTTTTGTATACTGACAGATTAGTAATAAAACTGTCTAAAAAACGTGGTTTTAGTAATTTTGTTGTATTTTGCTGATTTCCCGCAATCTCCGAATAAAAATTTTAAAATGTTACATTAGATCAAGTTATTATTATTATTATAGGTCTTTATTATCTTAACATGCATAGTGAGTTTTATAAAGATCGGTTTAGCCAACTCTGAGATAAAACTTCTTTTGTGAAGAAAAAAAAACCAGACCAAATGGTGGAGATCTGGTAAACACAGTGTTTTTGGGAAAAAATTATACTTGATTAATTCTTTATTTCGACCTATATAACCATTTCCTGAATTTAGTCATAATTTTGTATTAAAGGTGGAATGAGTCTGATGGTATATTCCTCGCAGTCAGCTTTGTTAAAGTTCCATCTAGGACGGGAAAGGATTGGTCAATAGGAACCTTAATTCCTACAGATATCAGAACAGGCTTGTGTTGTGAGTGGGGGAAGGCACCAAGAACACTCCTACTAATATTTACGGGTCTTAAGGACCGTTCACATGAGCAGAAGCATAGGCCTGGGGATAAATCCCGAAGCCAACGAGCTGAGAAGAAAGTACTTGCGTCTTTAGAATCAAATACAAGGAATAATTTATAGGTACAGCTCAGTTGGTTAGGCTTCTACCATTATCATCGACCGATGAGTAACTCCATTGGTTGTGATGACTATTAAAGTGCACAACATAAAGGACAGGGAGTTCGAAAACTGGAAGTACTGCGTCTGACCACAAGGTATCAGGTGGTTTATACACATTCACTATGGTAGTGTCAGACACTTTTACTGCTGTATGACAATATTGTCATCTTAACTGTTATGTACCGTTTTAATCTCATCAATGCCAAGCCATAAGCCTCCACCAGTCTATATCCAAGGACAATGCCTCGTGCACTGCATTCTAGTTCTTCAGCGTGTGTTTCAACTAGGAATGCAACGGAATCAACACTGTTTTCTGAGAGGGCTTTCCCTAAACACTCACACTCAGCTCTACTCAGATCTTGGAAATTTAAATGACAGATATTCAAAACAGTGCCTATATCTTTATAATTTTGCTGGCCCTGAGAAGGACCAATTTTTTGGTTGGCAGCTGGTATGTTTGGGAGATCACAGAAATCACAATTCAGCTATCAAAATCGTCGTTCGTTTAGCACCACCAAGAGGACACGTGCTAAATGATGGCTACGAACATTTACAACATCTTCCCCGTATCCATCTTTTTAGATATGGAAAGTGTACAAACATATACAGTATAAAATTTTAAAATATCTTTATCAAGCAGGAAATTACTACCCAATTTTTATCGTTCGGTTAGTCAATAAATTTTATAAAATATTGTTTCCTAGCGGACTGAATGCATTCTTAGGTCCAAAATATTTGTATTGAAGTGATTTGGTCTTAGAAAAATGAAAGATAAAATTAATTCCTTTACTAATTTAGAGGATTTGTGATGGATTGGAGTGGAGTTTGTGGTTCTCAGCGCCTTTATTTCCCTCTAAAGTCTGCTTGCACAGTAGGACGTTATTGCACCAGTTAGAAAGGCATTGTGTTCACGGTCTGGCTACCCTCTGAATTACGTCTTACTTCAATGACAGTAGAGTCCAGGCAGGATATGTTTTGGAAGGGCCATTTTTATAGGACAAATAGATTGTTGCAGAAATGTATCCGGAATGACTCAAGGAACAATAATGTTGGTCCCCGCCTGACGGAAAAGTGTAACTTATGGTGTGAAAAATTAAATATGAAATTTTCCTTGAAAATGGTGTTTTTGCACTTTTCACATCTATGACTTTGTCAGTTCTAGTCGTAGAAGGAACACTCAGAGTAAAATTGTTCTGTAAATAAATTTGACATAAGAAAGGATTAGTTAGAAAAGCAAACAATAACTAATTTTGTTTTAATTTATTAATAGCACAAAATATTTGGATCAACTTGGCTGAATATTTTTAATACATTTATTAATTGGTTTATCGACATTTTTCATAATTTAAAAAAAATTTCCAACTTTTGGAAAAATCATCCAAATGAAATGCTGGTTTTTATGTACATTAGAGCACTCAAGCTTCTAAATAATATTAGAATTTTTGAAGTAGGGTTAGTTTGGCAATGTTAGGGATTACAAAAATTGTTTATTTATTTTTATCTTAAACAATAGAATAAATCCGAAACTTGTTATGAACCATTTTAAAAATTTAACAAAATTGTTTGCAAACTTTTAAGTTAGTAAATTATTTAATGCAAAAAAATAGTCAGCCCATTTTCTCCAAATGTTTTGTACTGTTTTATACGTTAAAAAGTGTTGTTTCCTTGAATGTGAAAGTCGTAGGTTCACACAAACGGGCCAAAAAATCGAGTAAAACAAATAATTTTTTCATTTTTTTATTACAAAATAAATAAATAAATACCAACAATAATTATTTTTAGCTTTTCTAATTAATCCTATCTTATTTAACATTTAATTATGATATTTTTTCTGAGAGTGTTCCTTTCATGTTTTAAAATTTATCAAGTTCTATGCGTGAAAATTAAAAAAATGCCGTTTTAAGGGATCAGTTCACGTTTATATTTTTCAGGCCTTCAGTTAAACTTTTTCTTCAGGTGGTAACCAACATGACACATGATTCCTTAAGTCACCCCGGACACATTTCTGAAAAATTTATCTGTCCTCTCAAAATGTCCAAAACTCAAATTATAATACAGATCCTGTCTGGATGGTCGGATCATGAGCTCAGTGACAAAAAGTCGAAAAGATCCACGAAGTCTACATAAATGGAAATCTCCATGTTTGTTCTTACCTCCATATTAAACTTGTTCTAGTATGGAGCTGTTAGGGTACAAAATATATTCCCAGTTTATTTTTACGGTTTTCGTTTTTAGTTAGTGCACGCTTTATGAGGGCATCACAAGAGGCTGATTTTGTTATTTTAAAGAACAATAATTGTTAGAGGAATTAATGTTTATTTCTTTCATAACGTAACTTGGACCTAAGAAACGATGTCAGATACATATCAGTACAGCTGTGAGGGGGACAGAGACTCGAGTTAGGTTCACCAGGAGCGCTGTACGCTGACCGCTCCCAGTGGTGGGGGAAAGGGACCAGTTCCCTCGAAGGCACAAATAAATAAATGAATAAAAAAAACGCGGTTTTCAACAGTTAAAAAAAAATAAATAAACTCCACATATTACCAATACATTTTTATTCTACTTATATGAATAGTGTTGATGTAGCGAACATAAAAGGCAGAAATGCCACTCTTTTTGGAATACAGTTTTATACATAATTTACATACTGTAAACTGAAACGTATCGTTGTTATTTGTAGTTAGATTCTATTGAAAATAATTTATTCAAGATGGCAATTCGATTTGAGTAAAAAAGAAGAAAAATCTAACACGCTGTAGAGTGAATATGATTTGATTATTTTTTTTACAACAAACAAGCTTAAACCCAGTTATTTGTATTATTACTTCAAGTAAAAAGTAAAACCATAAAAATGCCATTTATGAATCTAATGGGGTACTACTTTGTAGTAAAAATGTAAAATTATAGTAAGATAAAGATTTTTGACTCAAACTCCTATATTGGATTTTTTGAAAATTAACCCTGTTCTTAAAATAGCTAGACTATTCATTAAATGAAATCTTTATCCAATAAATGGCGAGTGACCTATAAAATGAGTCCTCCAATTAAACTTCCTCCAGTGGTAGTTTGAACCATATTGGACTTTCAACTTATCAGGCAGAAAGTTGACTATTTTCACTGCAGTCAGTTGAGCAACTTGCAACGTGCCCAACTTCAAGGCGGGTGAATTTCCTCATGATCAGTATTTTTTCACTGAATGTAGTACTATAAGTGAATGTTCTATTTCTGGATTTGGAATCAATACAAATGTTATAGATTACTGCTGAAACTATAACACAGGAAAGACTATTATATAAAATTACGAAGTACTTAGTAAAAAATATGTATTATTTATATTTTTCAAAGTAAAGATAGATCAGTAAGAACAAGTAAAATATATCAAGAACAAAACAAAACAAGTAAACTGTACAATAGGTAAGACAGAAGAGGAAGCTCACCTGTTTCCATTTGGGAAATGACCGGCAAGGTGAGAGTTAACGTCTTCACTCCTGGTTTGACAGAAGTAGAAGAGGTAACGATAGTTTCGTCGCCACTGACTCTCGTCACTACGTATGTATAAGTTCTAAGTCGGGTTGTTGTTACAGTAGTTGTAATGAAAGACGTTGGAGATGGTTCAATTTCAGCATGGGAAGACTGATCAGCAGGATAAGTTACTTCTAGGGTTGGAATTACAAAAGAAGGGCTTTCATTCAGTGTTTCTGAAAGGGGCTCGCTGGAAGAAGTAGAGAACTCAGATAGAGTCGGAGTTGTTAACACATGGCTCTCATCATCATACAATGATGTAATAGAGACTTCTGATGAAAACGAACCCTGAGTTTCGTCTTTATTTACAAAGACCGTGTTTGGAGACAGTGTGCTTGTTTTTGTAGTTAGAATTGTGTTTTGACTTGGGGATAAGTTACTTGAAGATCCTCCGTATTTTTTTGAACTCGGTTTTCTTGTTCTATAAGAAGGCTGTGAATGGTGGATTGTTGTCGATGTAGGTATAAAGCTTGACACAGGTTGACGTCTTCTGGTGCCTGGGTAGCCAGTGATTGTTCTAGAAGGTTTCCTGGTTATAGAAAATCTAGTTGGTCTGACAAATTTGGGAGAGTCTGGAAATTCAATTGTATCTCCTGACAGAGATGATGTTTCAGAGTTTGATTCTACAACAGGTGAAGACAACAAAATGCTATCTTTCAAATCTGATGATTCGATTTTTGCAGTAACTGGAACCTCATGAGAGGACTTTATATCTGATGATAATGAAGGCAAATAAATATCAGACTCCGTATTTAGTTTTAAGTTTTCCTCGCTGTCAAAAACCTGTGTAGCTGTTTCAATTTGCATATCCGTTGTTGGATCTATATCAATTAATACCCCATCCCCTGGCTCATAAAACCATACTATACTTTCTGGGATTACACTCTGTTGAAGGTTAGTACTCTCAATTCCATTGAACGGTATGTGCGGTTGATTTTCTGGAATCCAATCTGATACACTCTCTTCATTTTGATTAACACTCTCTTCATTGAAGTTTATTATTTTACTACCAGCCATATTATCATTTCTTGTAACAGGATAACTACTATCGTCATTGGGTTCATCCAATTCACTTGTTATCGACGGGCTTTCATAATCATAATCTGTATTTAATCCAAAATAAAAGTTATTAAATATAGTGGCTGGTTCTATTTGTTCTTCACTTTTCATAATAGGTCTCTTTTTTGTCACGGTAATTCTTCTTCTTTTAGTTGGACTAGCAGAGGTAGGTTCTACAGACGGTATGGGCCTTTTCTTTGTCAAGATAATCTTTTTTCTTCTTCGTGCTGGTTCTACATGGTGCAATGATTCAGTAGAATATACATCAGGATTTTCTAAATATGTTTCAGATGGCTGGATTTCGTAGTTATTATTAGGGTCCACTTCAGAATAGTAACCATCGCCATTAACAGATGGATTCGATGGACGCCTTCTTTTAACTGCAACTCGTCTTATATTAGGGGTAGTATTTTCTACATAATCATTGATTTCTGCTTTTGGCCGTTTTCTTATAACTTTTACTTTTCTCGTACCAAAATCAGACAGTTGAGTATGCATTAACTCTTGGTGTGTGATATAATGTGATCTTTGAGCCTCAGATGGTATTAAATCATCGTTATTATTTATTCTTTTCTGGACGAGTACTCGAACTCTTTTCTTTCTGGGTTCTTCAATTGGTTCTAGATCAATTTGTCGTTTAACTCTAGTTAATTCTGAACATTTGTTGGTAATAGTTCCATAAGAAGTTGTTAGGGTTTTGTTGCTCCAGTTCAAATTAAAGTTGCCTTTCCGCTGACATGGAGCATGCTCAGCGGGGCTTTTGGATAAAAAATGACCGGTAAAACTTTTTGATGATTTAGAAGATTCGTCTTTTACTTTGTTAGTTGATATACCAAAATTTGTTTTTGAAAACTTTCCAGGTAACTCCGTACTGATTTGAGATTGGTCACTTATTATGTACCTGCTGACATCACCTACAATGCTTTCTAAACTCTGCGTCTCCATTTCACTGCCATCAACTAAGACCTCATTAAGAGCAGACATAACATAATAGTTTGTAAAATCATCATCCGATGTTGAAAATGAACTTCCAATCTCTGGAAGCTTTGAAAACTCTAAATTATTTTTTTCAATATCATCAAACACGTACTCAGCCTCTCGCTTACGCACAGTTGCAGAACTCTCTTCTCCTAACGTCACTGTTGACAATATAGTACTGAAATCACCAGGTCTTCTTCCTGATACATATAATGTTACAATACTTGTCTCGGCTGGTGCTGGAGGTGGTACATCTGGGGTTTTTTTGTTTCCACTCTTTACTTTTACCTTTTTCCTTAACATCTTTTGTTCGACTTTTGGTTGTTGAACGATATCTTCTATCTCAGGCTCTTGGAAAGCAAGAGATTCATCAATTTCCTCAGTTGGTTTTCTTCTAGAAACAAACCTCTGAGTAGGTTCTTCAACTTGAAGTTTCTCTTCTTGAATGTTTAGTATGTTTTGGGGCAGAATTTGTTGTTGCAGATTTCCAAGCAAAGGGTTGATGGTTGGCTGTTGTGGTGCAGTGCCAAGTAGCTGAGCTTGAAGAAGTGCTGGTAGTAGTAATGAGTTTATCTGTTGAGGATTGGTACCTAAAGCCACTGTAGGAGTTACAACAATGGTTTCTGTTAAATATTCTGTAGCTGTAATAACCTGTGATGAACTGTCAACAATAGTAGTTAAAATTTCTTTTCCCCTAAATGTAAGAGGTATAACTGTTGATGTATGTTCTGTAACAGTGGTTACGTATGTAGTGGTTTTCGTTTTGAATTCTGTTGTAGGGGTTGGTGGTGCTAATGGCTGGTTCTGTAAGCCCAAAAGTGGGTTTAATTGTTGTGCATTAGGTTGAAGGTTAAGGTTACCAAGAAGCAATTGAGATAATAATAGGTTGGCTAAAGGTGCATTAGCTGCAATTTGAGGTTGGACAGTACTAACTTCTTGTTTTACATCATACACTGTACTTGGAACAATGTGAGAGAATGAAGTCTTCCTACCTCTTAAAGTTGTAGGTGTAAATGTTATACTCGTAGTAGGTGTTTCATAAACCAAAAACTTTGTTATTTCCATAGCACCATTTACTAAAGTACTTGTGATTTCACTAGTTAACTGTATCACTAAATTACCATCCTTCCCTGTCACCGTCGTGTACTGGTGAGGAGCAAGTATTTCCAAGCTAGGTTTAGCAGTTATTACATTTTTATACTCTGTCACTTTCCCATTTACAACTGGAATGGTTACTTCAGTAGGGATTTGATGTGTGACTGTAATCGTACCGTCAAAACTTGATGGTGAAAAAGAAAATGTGTCAAAATCAGTACTGTCACGATACCTGGATCTACTAGTAGGTCTACGACTACTAGTAAATCTACGTCCATTGTTCCTGGTAGTGTATGTTGTTTCTTGTTGTTGGGTGAAAGATGACGTTTGGGTCCGTAGTCTCGGTGGTTTTGGTCTTTGTGGAGGGCTCGTAGTTTCTGTCGTTGCGGGGCGTCTTCTAGAAGCTGGTCTCTTAAAGCTTGATCTTGTTGTTTGAGACGAGGATTTATCCCTGAGAGTAAATTGTGCTCTACCTGCAGTAGGCGATGGTTTTGTAGGTCTGACTCTAGGTTGTGTCTGCTGTGTTTGACCTCTTGAACGAGGTGAAAATCGGCTCGGTGTTCGAGTAGTTGGTGTTTCTGATGGGACTGGTTCACTATCCTCAATATAGTAATCTGGAGATGATGTCCTTGATGTTGGTCTTTGATATCTACTCCTGTAATTTCTAGACCCGAATTCAGCAGCCTGCCGCTTTGTTCTAGGACGTCTAAGCCCTTGGAATGGTCTAATCTGAACGGGATTGAAAGCTTTCCCTATTCTAGTTAATTTTGGAGCCTCTGTAGTCGATTCATTTATCGATGCATGTTGGGATTCTGATTGTTCTGATCCTTCGTAATCGTTATCAGAAAAATCATTTTCTTCGTCTAATTTATCATTTTGCTCATCGTCACCATTTTGATCGTCTTCTTTTTCTTCTTCCTCAGCTTCTTCTGCCGGTGATGGCTTTCTCAGAAGTCCTCTTGGAGGGAACAAACTGTTGGACGGCCTTTGACGATTCCTAGGAGGGAAAGTTGGGGCTGGTTTATTTCTCGTAGGTGTTAATGGTGTTGTTGGAGCTCCTCTACTGTCGGGTCTACGAAGGAGAGAGTTTCGTCTTGCAGGTGATGTAGTAGGTTTTTGCGTGGTAGTTGTTGTCGAGCTTCTCTGTAATATAGGTGGCCTTCTAAATCGAAGTAAAGGATTGTTACTACGCCTTGCAGATTCAGTCGTCGTAGTAGTAGGAGGGGATGTTTCTTTTTCTTCATCTTGTACAGTATAAATACTCTCTTCCGTCACTACAGTAGTGCCTCCGATGTCATTTGTATTTACTATATCCTCAGTTGTTGAAGATAATGTCTGTAATGGCCTTCCAATAGCTGAAGAGAGTGTTGGTCTTACACGGAACCTAGAACTACCTGGATATACAGAAGAACTTCGAAGACCTGATGAAGTCCTGTAATTAAATCCACCTCTTCTAGAGCCTGAAGCAAACGACGACGAGGATGTAGGGCTAACCCTGCCAGACGATCGTCCTCTGTAGCTACTTTGACTTAAAGAAGAAGAATAAATACCAGATGTACTACCCCGTTTTCCCGAGAATCGCCTGCCAGATGAGGCTGAGGGAGTAGCTTGTATGGCATTTGATGAACTAGATCTTCTACCACCAGAAAACCGATTTCGACTTGATCCAAATCCTCTCTCACTTGATTTTATTGCTGGGGTAGCAGTAATTGTTGGTGTAAAGGCATTGCGAGTTATAGTTGTTGCACTTCCAACATCTCCTGTTTTCTTCTTAGGTAAAAATGTTGGTCGGGGTCTAGAAGCGAATGGTCTTATTACTGGAGTAAAAGTTTTTTTTCTAGTTGAGAAAGACAACCTTGATTTAGACCGTCCTTTTGAACCTCCATCATCGTCATCATCTTCCTCATTTTCATCATCACTATCTTCGTTATCATCATGATCCGAATTATTATTATTTATTGAACTTTCAATGACAGATGGCAGAGGTGCTGTTGAAACTGAATCTGTTTGTGTTATAGCAACACCAGCAGCTAAAGTTGATGTTGGAACAATATCCGGAACTGGTGTTGAAGTCATATCAACCTTAAAGCTTGAAGTACTCTCAATGATTTGGGCATATCTACCTTCAATCAACGTACCGATTACTCGAGATTCATAAAACGTCGTTGTTTTATCTTTTATAATTGATCCCTCTATTAACCGAACAAGACCTGTTCTGAAGGTTTTAGAGCCTACTATAGTTGTTGATGGGTCTAAGGACTGTGTTGCTGTTTTTCTATCTTCGTCAACTTGAACTGAAGTTGTACTTTCAATAACTTGAGCATATAACTGATCTATGTAAGTGCCAACTGCTTTAGTTGTAAAAAATGTTGTGCTGATTCCGTCAGCATCAACAATTTTACCCTCATTTATTGAAACTATTCCGGTTGGTTGAACTTCTGACACAGCTGTATTAGAAACTGGCGAAATTGAAGGAGAAACAATTTCTGTAGAACTTTCTAAGATTTGAGCGTATAGCCCATCAATATATGTCCCAAATACATCGGTGGACAATAATGTTGTGATACCATTGTTTACTTCACTTGTCCTAATAGTAGATATGAGTCCAGTGGGTTTAAGGATGGGTATATCTGTAGTTTGTGATGACGTAATATTATTACTTTTTTCATCCTCACTTGATTTTGTGTTTGTTGTATCTGTTTGATCAGATATTGTAGCACTAGGGGTTACGATATTAGTAACCGTCTCTAAACGGCTGTTCAAAACTGTGCTATTATCAATGTAAGATGTTGTAAAGTATGTATAAGTTGTATAATATGTCGTCGGTTCCAAATCTTGGATTGAACCTTCGGCTTTTGCTGAACCTTTTTGTGAAACCTCCCTTTCTTCCTGATTATCTTTGTTCATAGGGTCTTGAGTCGTAGGTGACGGAGTTATAGAAGCAGGATCCGTTGTAGCTTCAGTTGTGGTTTGATCTATCTGTTTCGGTTCTAATGGAAAATCTATTGAGTTCTCTCCAACAATGGAAGTGAGAACCGTTGGTAATATAAGTGATGAAACAGTTGTAGGGATAATATCGACACTCTCTGAGGCGTCGACATTTGTTAGGGTAGGAGTTACTATATTTGATATAGTTTCCTCCCTACTCGTAACCATTGTACTTCCATCTTTGTACAAAGTTGTCCAATAAGTAAAGGTCGTAAAATATGTAATAGGTAAAGTGGCTTCCTCGGGGCTCAAAGATGCCTCGATATCAGAAGGGCTTAGTGTTTCAGTTACTACATTAGTTACAGTATCCAAACGACTTATAACATCACTTGTGGTGCCCTTATAAACTGTTGTAAAATATGTAAATGTTGTATAGCTTGTTTGTAGTAGAATTGTTGGAGAAAATGATGGTTCGATCTCTTCGGTATTACTTTCAGATGTTATTTGGTCATCTGGATCATCGTAACTTTCTCGATAAACTTTTCTGCTTCCTCCAGAACTACTACTAGTAACGTCAACGACAACTGTTTGGAGTATTTCTGTATCTTCTGAAGGAGATATTCCTAACAAAAGCTTTTCTTCTTTAGATAGTTCCTTCTGCCTAGCTTCCATTGCATGTTCTTCATCCAAAATTAAGCTGCTCTCAGTTGAATGCCCACGTGACATTGTCGTATCATATTTGTAAGCATCATCAATATTTGTTGGTCGGATATCATATTCACTCAATAATGCTTCAGATAATGGTGCTATCTCATTATCTTGTATCTTAGGCCGGGATATAGTGCTATCATAAAGCTTAGTTGGCGTTAATCTTAAAGATAACTTTTTATTAGTCTCTTGTGCCTCTTCTGGTGACTCCACTTGTTCATCTGGTAAAACTGAAACATAATCTGAACTAAATAATTGAATTTGAGGAGTCGATTTAATTTCCATTGAAGGGCTGTTAGGGTTTATTATATTAGTATACACCTCGGTTCTACTTTCTACTTCAGTTTCACCATCAACAAAAACAGTTGTAAAGTATGTATACGTTGTATAAAATGTCTTATAACCATCGTCAGTTATATCGTTTATACTATCTAAAGCTGGGGTTGGAGATTGAAGTTCTTTTTCAATATCTACAGAATCTAAAGTTGATGTAAATAAGTTCTCTTCCTGCAAAGAATTGGATTCTTCGAAATACTTAGTGGTGGGTCGTCCTATACCGACACTTGTTGGTGCTGGTTCTAAAATATCAGAGGCTGAATAAAAGTTAGTAGCTTGGCCCTTAACGAATAGTCCAGCAACAGCTGGATCTGAGGCAAGTGAGTTGTCTAAGGTTGTTGTGATTACGTTGGTAATGACAACTTCTCTACTTGATACACTTGTACTTGACTCTTGGAAAAATGTTGTTAGATAAGTGTACGTTGTATACAAAGTCTTAAAGATAAGGTCTACTTCTTCCTCTTGAACGTTGGGCGTTGTTAAGGCAGGTATATTTTTATCTTCCTCCTCATTGTCCTCTACAGTTGGTGCTGGTTGTGTTGTAAAAACGTCTGGAGTTGCAATTATTGGTGCTTGTGGTGTTGTTGATTCAGATGCTGATGTAGGAAGAGCTTCAGTTTTTATTTCTTCGGTTGCTGTTGTCGTTTCTAATGGAGTTGTGGTTTGAGGAAATTCAGTCACATCTGTAGGAGAAATCGTAATATCCACTGTCCCTATATTACCATTCACAACTTTAGTAACATATGAAATTTCCTCTGAGGTTACTTCCCTAGATCTAATTGATGTAGTTTGGCCACCATTTTCATCTGGGATGAAAAATGTAGTTAGATACGTGAATGTCTTATACTCCGTTGAAGGAATGACTCTTGTTATATAACCAGAAGTAGATTCAGGAACTATGTTATCATCAGATACTATGTTGTTTTCTGCTTGGTTAGACTTACGATTTACGTCAATTTCATTTGACAATTCATTTTCAAGCGTCGTCTCTTCAACAATATTAGATTGTACTTCTTTAGACGTAGTATATGATGTAGGTCCATCTGTTGTAGTTTCAATTTCTCCGGTTGTTTGCATTTCAAGTGTGGTGCCCTCTAGCTCTACCGTTTTCAAAATTTGAGACGATGAGGTTGGAGCGATGCCGATTCCTACTCCTGTAGTAGTAATGACTCCATCCTTAGCGTTTATATACACGCTTGATGCTGATTGAATCAACTGTTGGTATACACCGTCGAGAATGGTTCCATATACGAAGGATGTAAACACAGTCGTAGTCCCATTAAATGCTTCAGTCCCACCAATTGATTTCACAAGGCCTAATGCTTCATCAGCTGAATTATATATTTGAGTGGATGTTGTGGCATATGTAGACAGGGGCTCAGTTGGTGTTACCTCTTCGGTTTTTAAGTCCTCAGAGGTGAACCCATCAGTACTTGATTCTAAAGACTCACTTAAATCAGAATGAGTTGATGTCGATGAAATTGTATCGATACCAAATCTGTTTTCATTTTCTGGTGATTGTGATGGCACATATACAGGTTCGTATGCTTTACTTTCTCTTACAGATGAGTCGGCTTGGATTGTGGGCAATGTAGTGTGCATGCTAAGTGAGTGTCCCGTAACGGTTTTTGTAGCCATTCCAGGGGAATGTGACATAAATGTCTTAACAGTGGTAACAACTGGCATAACTCCATCTTCTGGCCTTAGTGTAGCTTCTCCTGTGATAGAGGTCACTGCTCCTGCAATTTGAGGATCTGGTGTTTTTGGCATGAAAACAATTACAGTATCCCCAACGGTCGTTGTAAAGTCTGCAAACCCAAAATAAGTTACCGTATCTAAAGTTTTCTCTTGTTTAACTGGTATCCCTCCTCTAAATAAAGCTTTTCCATTTCTCTTTCCTGACTTAAGTGGGTCCTCTTTCTTTTCTTTTGGATCATCTAGAGAAAATCCACTAGGAGCAAATTCTTGGCGCACAGTTATTGTTGGCAAATCGTTATTAGGTTTAACTACATTTGCTGGCTTTATATCACTGTTTCTTTTAACCGAATATTCCTTTCTAACCGAAACTACATTTTCTCCTTCGTCTTGAGTTGGTAACACTTTTTGAACATTTTGTTTCGTATCGGAAATATCAAAAAGATCATTAAGTGTCAATTTGTTGTAATTCTCATGATTGCTGGTGATTTCCTGTACCTTATCATTTCCACCATCCAGCAAATTCGTTGGCCTTACTTCATAAGAGTCAGATGGTTTCACATTAGAAGATACTATGGATAACTTTGGAGTCTTAGGTAGGACGGTAGGGAAAACTAAGAATGTGTCTGTCGGTTTTATTCTATCCCTAGTGGCTGGGCGAGAGTTGTCATAGAACACCCGGGACCCCGTACTCAAGAGGCGAGCATAGGTGCGGCCCAGGGTTGTTCCTAGAACTTGGGTGGTAAACTCCGTTGTAGTTCCTCCTTGGACGAATGTCCTGGCTGAAGAAGATAAGATCCCCAGCGGACGGGGACTCTTGGCATTCTCTTCCAAGGTCAGTACGGTCACGTCTGATTGAGATACATGGAAAGACAGGACAGAGACACAAGAAGTTAGTCAACATCCAAACTTTTTACATTGATGTGCTGAGAAATAGACTTGACAATTTAAAATATAGTAGAACTGAATTAGTTACATGTCAAAAGGGATGAAGCATAAATACGAGTATATGATCTTCCATGATCAAAACTATTATCGATCCGATCTTAAATAAATTAGATTCTTGGATAGATTATGATAATAAACACCAGTATGAATAGTAATTATCTTAAAATAGTAATGTTGGATTTTAGCAAGTACTAGTATTCATACAAATACGAGAAGGAAATTATATTGATTCAAGTTATTTATCAATAATATTGAAACAAATATTCTGAACACACATTTTCGTACATTCTTTGAACAATAGTTTTTCAAAATTAGTATATTTCTCAGCCATATATTTTTATTATTTTAAAGCACAACACATAATTGAAGTCATAACATTAACAATTTAAAATGTATATCATATTTAAATATTTTTACAAATAAAAGTAACCCCAAGATCACATAAATATATCAAATTTAGAGGTCTGAAGCAATAGTTGAAATATCTGCTTACTTATTGACTATGATGGAAATGTATATTGCCTGCTAAATTAATAACACATAATAAAGTATATAAAAATTCCCCTGAATTATGAAGAAATTTAAAAAAAATTTTAGAGGCGAGAAAGTAGAAAGAACTATTTATATTTATAAGTATTAGTTCATCTGCATCTTTTGTTTTCATAAAATTTCCAAATTAAAAGATAATGGTATTTTTAACATATGAAATTAAAAACTTAGTTCTTCACTTGGTGCTCGTTATAAACAGAAATAGTACTAAATATTTTGTCATGAGTAGAAATAGAATCTGACCTAGAATTTAACTCGCAAATTAAAATTACAGTAAATCACCAATTTACGAGATATTTCATTTTTACATAAAGAAATTACATTTAAAACTATGTTATGACTTCTTTATTGACACAATTTGAAGAATATAACATTTGGCAGAGATCAGAGAATCGCACAGATTGAAATGGCGTTACTGTGGTGTAAATGCTGCACTGAATTAAATAATAACTTGGTGATTTTTAATGGTTGGACAATTTTTAAACCTAGCAACAATCCAACAGTGAAAAATCCTTCAGTTGATATGAAGGACCTTCCCGTTGAAAGATTGACCGTTCTCTGATCTCAGAATGTATGCCCATTCTAAAAGTGAACAGTGATTACTACTAAATGGTTATGGTGCACTGGTTCATGAGCATGGGGCAAGCAGCCCAGAAAACATCAACCAACATACTCTTACACTGTACACTCACTACACTGAGCATTAGATGGCTCAACTTACGTAACACTTTGACTATTCATTTACTATTATATTATTTAGTCGTTAACAGAATTTATTAAAACTAAATGTATTAACTCATTAGTGGGTTTTAAACGAAAGCTATTCGACTTTAAAAAATATACTGTTTTATTTTTTAACTAAGTCACCTATACTGTTGTTATCTCAACAAATAAAATGTCAAAATGTAAGATGCAAATAATCCACGCAACAGATTGCCTACCTATATTCAATTATGTTTTATATCTGATCATCTGGTTTTCAAACTAATTTATGAGAGTGAGATTTTATTGACACCACTCCTAATGTGCTATCTCGTGATTCTAATATTCTCGTGAACTTAAATGCCTCCAAATAATTCCAAACTTTAATAGTTTGCTTTTCAAAAATATAACTACTGTCGGTGCAGAAATTATCTGCTCACGAGATTAAAGGTTGTTTTCTGAAGAAATAAGAGGGATATGAAAGGTATGAGAAAAACCTCCAATCATACCATTGCTTTTGTTATTTAGTTGTGCGTTACGGAATAGAATTTAAACATTTTATTAAGAGGTGTAGTAACTGTCATCTTAGTTGGAACAAAAATATACCGGAATTTTAACTAGTTTTCACTGTGCATCAAATTTACACCGTTATTACTAAACAACCCATTCATACAGATCATTTATATTTTACTGCGTGGTTGATAGGAACGTTTCTATAAGTTTTATAAATGTTATAGTTTATAAAATTAAATTTTTATGAACTATATGATACATTGTTATCTTGACTTCTAGAGGTCATTAATTATTTTGATATTGTTGTAATCCTTTTTTCATATATAGTTACGATACATAATTTTCATATGCGTAAGTAGATGCAGTAATTTTATATTGATGTAAATGAATTTTAAATCAATTTAAAGTTGTTTTTAATTTATTAAATGTATTTAAAATTACTGCATTTACTTACAAATATGAAAATAATGTATCGTAACTTTATGTGTAATAATGATTACAACAAAACCAAATAATCAATTACATGACCTCTACAAGCCAAGAAAACAATGTTTCATATAGTTGATAGGAACTTTTTTTTAATTTATACAATTCTAAAATCTTTAAAACTTATAAGAAAACATTCCTATCAACCACGTATTTAAAATATAAATGCGATACATGAACGGAATTTTGAGTAATAACGGTGTAAATTTGATGTACAGTGAAAACTAATTAAAATTCCGGTACTTTTTTGTTTCAGCTAATATAAAAATTATAAGAACTTATAATAAAATTTAAGGCTAAGACTCTTATTTCTGAACCTGATCTTAATGGCATGAAGGTGGTTTATATATCGTACAAGTGTTACACATTTTGAGCCATCACTCGTAAATATATACAAGGTTAGAGTGAGTGAAGGCAAAGCGTATCTTAGTTGTAAAGGAAATATTTAAAGATAGAAGGCTCTATATGAATTATTGTGAACAGATGACATATATTTTCATGATATGTATGAAAAGAGACAGAGAAATAGAGATATATACAATATGTGTATGTCATTTTAATTTTAGAACTTAGGCTTAAACTTCCGGTCTCATAACTAGAATCTATATTTTCCGGTGACAACCGCGTCAAGGTGCTATCTACACTCTCAGCGATACCACTGAGGACGCCACATCACAGCATGGGCGAAACGTCTGGTTATCTTTTACATAATGTAGACAGTACCTTGACGTGGTTATCATCGGTAAATATAGATTCTAGTAATTTTAATTCTTAGTTCTTTAAAGTAATGACTATCCGTAAAATGTACGAAAGTGCAGCATTATGAATACACTCTGAACGTAATATAAAAATGCTTAACAGATTTAAGAGGCTTAAATAAAAATTACAAAATGTGACGTCAAATAATTAATTATGGTCACCTCAAATTTCTGAAATTTCAAATAATGTAATTTTAATCCTAGTTATGGAACTACATGCATTTTTTAATACGATTTGTAGGATTTAACATGCCTTGAAATACATTTACATGACAGGTGTAAATTAATTTAAAGGTGATGATTTAGGTTAATTAATTTTATGCAAACGTAAACTGGTGATTGACTTATAGTGAAGTTTTAATTGCAAAAATAAGCTTTAAGTAAGTCTATCTAAAACTACACTGCCTGCGAGTTGAACAAAATTGCCAACTCCAACAATGATTCATCAGATTTTCAAACTTGTTTGTGATTAAGAAGACAAGAAGCGTTGCTCAGAGCACGCCCTGGAGGGTTCAAAAATACAATCATCCTGTTACCTAATGCTTTTATTCATTAGTAGGTCAGGCCCTTCCTTAGAATATTGAGGGGGGGCGGGGTAGAAAGCCAAGGGATAAATAACCGGGAGCGGAGAAAGTCAAAATATCGCTTCTAGCATAGCCGGTTTAAATTAGGGCCAACCTACGTTGTGATGGAGTGATCTAGAAACTTTTGATTGGCCCGAAACAGAAATTGTCGACTAGGAATGAAAGGGGTTCCCATAACCGAAAGTTTTTTCACTATCTATAAGTCGCGAAATGAGGTTTGTAGGTACAGCCATATATTTAAGCTACAACCAGAGTACTCGACAAGTATTTAGGAGTACAAGTCAAAACATCGTATTGACATAACATTTCACGACTGTTACAAGTGTTCCCCTAGGAGCACGACGCCCCATTAGAAGCTATTGTCCTATTTTCATCAATAACTTACGTCTACGAAGTCCATATACAAATTATATACAGGTGTAGTGAACTCTCTTTAAATAAATTGTAGGTATGTTCCTTTGGTCAATACAAACAAAATAACATACAACAATATGTCACAATTTCTGTCTGTCGGTCTGTATGTGTTTTTTATAAATGTTTTTATAACTCAAGATCTATTTTAGTTAGAAACTTCAAATTTAGGATTCATGTGAACCGTAGTAAGTAAAATGAGTCTTTAACATTTATTTGCTTTACTAGGATGGCATCCGTTAAAAATTATAACGTCAAATTTCATGAAAACTATTATGAATACAACAAATATTGTCAAAAAGTAAAAGTTAAAAGTAAAAGTCAAGTTTGATAAAAAATCTAATAATAAATTGCTGAGTAATAAATTTTTTAAACATTAATAATTATGGTACATAGTAAAATATTAAGCATTATAATTTTACTGGTTATTTATTTCGAAAAAGGAATATGTTATCTACATTCAGCTATAGATAACTAATTCTATAATTATAATAATAAGTGAAATACAACAGTATAATCAGTTATTGTATTAGTTATTTATAGCTTAATGTAGATAACATATTCTTTTTTCGAAATAAATAACCAGTAAAATTAGTAGATAACATATTCTTTTTTCAAAATAAATAACCAGTAAAATTATAATGTTTAACATTTTATTTTGTACCATAATTATTAATGTTAACAAAATTGATTATTCAGCTATTTATCATTAGATTTTATCAAACAAGGTATCGTTGAATTTGTCTTTAAATTCTACTTTTTTTACTTTTTGACAATATTTGTTGTATTCATAATTGTTTTAATGAAATTTTACGTTAAAACATTTAATGGATGCCATCTTGAAACTGCTTTAGTTAAAGCAAAAAACTTTAAAGATTCATTTTAATTACTACGGTACCCATGAATCCCAAAGTTGATGTTTCTAACTCAAATAGATCTTGAGTTATAAAAAATTGTAAAAAACACATACAGACTGACAGACAGACATCTAGAAGTTTTAGACATATTGTTGCATGTTATTTTGTTTGTATTGACCCAAGGAACATACCTGAAATTTATTTAAAGAGAGTTTACTAACACCCTGTATATTATATTTCTGTTACCTAGGGATCTGCATGTTTTTTTTAGATAATAGATTATTTAAGAGTACGTGGATAATAAAACCTTCTCACGATCTCAACGATTTCCTAACAACGCTCTTACAACCACTTCATGATTTAAGTTATAGTACCAAGTATTAATAAAATTCGCGAGGCACGACTACTATAGGCTACAAACCAAGAGTAAATAATATATAAGCAGCCTTCTTCTGCCAAACGTTTCATAAGTCACAGCTAGAAGTCACAAGGCACTCACGAATAGGGATGGCAACGATATATCGGAAATATCGATAAATATGTTTCGATATATCGATAAATTAGTATCGATATTTTCTTTTGATAATATTGGCCATATCGATATTTTGGTCCGATACATCATATCACTAAATATTAATGTTATTCTCTACTCAAAATCATCGCGATTCGAAAAAAAACACATTTGAATTGCCTCTTATGCGTACAAAACATGCATTGAAATAATAAAGTAACTTTATATAGGTTTTTTTACGTGAGAGAGAGTTTTCTAAAGTTGGAAACACTGTAACGGAAATACGAAACAGACTAAGTGGAAAACTGAATTCCTAACTTTAGTTTTTAAATGGTTTATCTGACAAATATTGGAAGTAGTTTTAGTAAATTAATTTGTTTAACTTTTAGTGTTTATAAGAATCCAAATGGCATTTTTAATGTGAAAAACATAAATAACAATAATACAACATTATTATTTTATAATTAACACAATAATTAAAGAAATAATTATTCATATTTTGAATTTTTTTCATTCAACCCCACAGACCACAACTTGTTTCGTGTAGATAAATGTATTTAATTTTTACATTCAGCATGCTATTCTAAATAGTGACAGTAAGACATGAGTGTATTTTTATAGTCATAACATAACAGTTAGTGCATAATTTTAAACAGATAAATCATTTACAATTCGATAGATCGGTTGCACGAAAAATCGAATTTTTTTCCGATACTATCGTTAAATTGATATTTGGTTTGCGATATATCGACAGTTCGATACATCGATATGGTGTAAATATTTACCATCCCTAACTCACGAAACATCAGACATTTGAGTCAATACCTATCTATCAAGACAAACGGCATCATTAGAAGGAAACCGAGGTCGCAAGCGCAGCCTTATTGGAAGAAGAATGGCGAAGATGTGTGTTGTGTAATATAAGAAAGCTGGGGTTTACAGTTGGAGTTAGTTAAATCTTACAAGAGAAGTGAAATCAATTGGAGGACACCACAAGTGGTATTGGTATTGGCCAACGATGGGGGTGAAAGTCCGACTGGGACGCACGAGTGCACGGACACTTGTCTATCGCACATGTTTCCGAACAAAGGAGAATGGTTTAGTGACAGATCAAAGCCTTTTTTATGAGATCTGCCTCTCCCAATGCTTTCTCTATAATACAAGACGTTGTCCGTAACCTTTCGCTGGATGGTTCCCATACGTTTTCCATAAGCCCAACATTAGGCAATCTAGGATCAGGTAGTTGTTAACTTCACTTCTTCCCTTACTCCTTCGATGGTCCTAATATTAATCAATTTGTAAAGCTCTATCAACTTTAATGTTTGATTATTTATGGACCGGAATTGAGAGTCGCCTTTTAAGATAAAGGTCTTAAGAGCCCATTAATTGCGCATATAAACATCCTCAAGTGTGAACAGACACCCAAAAAGAGTTCTTCATCTGCGCATAGGGTAAAACCTCAACAACGAAGCATTTATGAGTCTGCAGAGGCTGTCGTAGGCTGTCGGCCATGTTGGTTTCAATCCCATGAGAACAACGTTATTTTCGACCCGGACATACGATCACGTGTATCTAAACTAAACAGTTATTTTTAAACGAACTTTCCTCAAACAAAATGCATTTGATCAAGAATGAAATTGCGCGTTGTATTTGCTTTGTGAATTTCTAATTAGGTTTATAGAAAAAAATATAAAAATATGTAGTTTTAAGCTTTTATTTTCACCTATTTTTCAAAACTATGCGTATGTTTTCGAAATATGAAAAGCAAACCCAACGCACAATATGATAACGTTTAAAATGACACCTCATACACAAATTTTAGTTAATAAATAACGAAGAAATATGAATACGCAAATAAAATTGTTCTTACGGGATTATAACCAACATGGCCGACAGCCTCTGCAGATAATTATGTAAAGTTATCCTCCAGCCCTTATATTTTAACCCGCATGACCTATATAAGTCAACAGCATTGTTGCAGAGTCGTACAAAACATGTAAAACGTCCGCAGCTAATAAATGTCACGCAAGACAAAACACATTTTGTGATCAGTAAAAAGCCTCTCCATCAACATAAAACCCCAATATTTGTCTTCAGTGAGAACCCTAATTCTAGATAAGCAAGTAACAACTCGTATATATGAAATGAGGAATATTTTATTCACTTTATCTGGAGATAATACTTTTATTCACAAACACGTGAAAGAAGTATGATCTGCAAAGTGAGAACATGAAGATTTGAGAACATACAGTATTATATTCTTTAAATTATACTGTGGTAAGCAAAAAAATAATTAAGGATAGAAACACTTCTAGAAAATCATTCTAGTTGTTTCAAATTTACTGTTTTTACATGTGATTTATGATTTTAATTTATTTTTGAAAGAACACAAGTTTCTGTGAATTGTTGAATGTAAACAAACAAAATATATTGTAATTTTTCTAAAGACTCTGCAGAGGCTGTCGTAGACTGTCGGCCATGTTGGTTTTAATCCCGTAAGAATAATGTTATTTTTGAACCGGACATACGATCACGTGTATCAAAACTAATTAGTTATTTTTGAACGGATGTTTTCAAAACAAATAGCATTTTATCAAGAAATAAATGGCGCGTTGGAATGGCTTTGAGAATTTATAATTAGTTTTCTATAAAAAAATATATAGTTTGAAGTTTTTATTTTCAATTATTTTTCAAACCTAGGCCTATGTATTCAAAATATCAAAAGCAAACCCAATGTGCAATATGATAACGTTTAAAATGATACCTTATACACAACTTTTGGTCAATAAATAACGAACAAATATGGATTCGCAAATAACATTCTTCTTATGGGATTAAGACCAATATGGTCGAAAGCTTCTGCAGACCTTTAATCATGTAGTAATACACATTTCAGTTCTTTATTCTATTTTAGTATATTACTCAACGCACTGCTACGCTTACACGACGTATACTAGTTCAAACTAGTTCACACCATTCTAAGGACCTCTACCTTGTGTAGTAAGTCTTAAGTTATGTCATAATGTTCTTAACAGCATATAGGATCTTTGTATCTATCTGCATAGTTATTTAGTTTGTTAGAGGTGCTGATCAGCTCTGTCTCCCTATCGTCTGTCTTCAGGCTTCGTCAGGATAATGGCAAGCACGACTTGCGGTTCCTTCGGTATTACTGCGTACACTAACAAAACCGTTATCCGGTAAAAACCGTATACCAGGTAAATATTTGCAGGCACTTTGACAAGTATTATGAGCAACATAGATTTTATACACTCCTGCTTTCTTTTAAGTGGGCTATTATCAAACTGCGGATCTCATCAGGTAATTGCTTAAACTATAGATGGAATCTCGACTAATAAGGATGCCTTACTTTTTAGCCAGTTCATCAGATCTGAACTATACTTTTCTATTTGTCTAGTAATGTTTTTATAAATGTTAGAATGCCTCAATATTATGATTTAAAGCAGATTCTAACCTCATCTTGCCTTATTTCCGCAGCTGATTTGGTGATTTTACGGCCCAAAAAGGCCATGCTAGAATATATAGACTATATACGTAATGATATTGTATGAACAGTGCAAGACATACAAAGGGTAGTTTCAGTAGCAGTTCAAATGGCTGTAAATTGAGTAAATCTTTTACAGACAATTTGTACATGTAAAAGTGTGCAAAAGAGGGCCAAAATATGTGGACTATACCACTGTGCATGTATGGGTGGGTGGGTCTGTACCACTATTATACCTTAAGTCTCTATATTTAGATTTAAACCTAAAATGTTGTTGGGCGAATGAACTGCAAAGATTTGATACTACTAACAATAAATAAGTTTATGCTGTCATCTTTCCCAACCACACACACAAGATCGAAGTTGACGGCTCTCCCACCGAACCACACACATCAACATTAAAAGCCCTCAGTACCACCTACTCATGAACGAGTTGATGACGCTCCAACTCATCCACACATGAACGACATTGGAAGCCTTCCTCCACTTAAACACGAACGACGTTCAAGGCTTTCCCACCCACCCACATACTTTGACGTAGAAAGCCCTCCCTGGCATCTACACACGAATGAATTTGCCGGGATTCCCACCCAAACACACTTTTTGACGTTTAAATCCTTCACTGTCAGCTACACATGAACGGCATTGACGACCCTCTTACTCTGTAGTAAACGAATAACGAAGAAAGCCACCCACATCATTTGATGTCGAAAGTTTTCCTACCCAAATACACACGAAAGATGTTAAAATCAATCCCTGTCACTTATGCATGAATTACATTCACGACTTTTCCACCCACCCACATCATTTGACGCCGAAAGTTTTCCTACCCAAATACACACGAAAGATGTTAAAATCAATCCCTGTCACTTATGCATGAATTACATTCACGACTTTTCCACCCACCCACATCATTTGACGCCGAAAGTTTTCCTACCCAAATACACACGAAAGATGTTAAAATCAATCCCTGTCACTTATGCATGAATTACATTCACGACTTTTCCACCCACCCACATAAGTTGACGTTGAATGCCCTCCCTAACACTAACACTCAAACGTCATTTCCACTCTCTCATCAACCCACACACGAATGACGATGACGAGTATCCCACTCAACCACGATTTTGGCGTTAAATTTCCTTCCTGCCACCTACACACGAATGACGATGACGACTCTCCAAACCACCTTTGCAGAGTGTTTGCAAAATATATAAAATCGACTTTTAGTGGCCTTCCCCGTCACCTACACACATACGACGTCGACTCTCCCACCTATCCACGAACGTCGATGTTATATACCTTCCATGCTACCTACATACGACTACGTCAAAACTCTTCTCTGCCACATGCGACGTTGATGACTCACACGAATGACGACGAATTATGATATAAATAATTCAGATTGTACATAAAATGTACTTGAATACGAATTTGCTCTCACAGTGTTGTATTTAGGCCAGTTTTAACCTTTATCCTACACCTTCCAATAACAAAATAAATTATATCCTTATCTTTTAAAAGCGTAAATACTCAGGATAATACGATAATTTGTTATGGAAGAGTTCATCATTACCCAACCAACTCATGTCCTTTGAAATCGCATTACATAACTTGACATATGTTCTATGTAGAGTTTACTGGTATGGTAATTCAACTCTCTATGGGAAATTGCTTCAACTAAATTACATTACTGAATTGTTGCATCTTATTATATGAATAATATGCAATGTAAGTAGATGTTATGAATTTTGAATTTTTAGACAGTTAAAAGTCACAAGTAGTTGGAAATTTACTTTAATGTTGACAATAGTCTTTAACTACGATTGTTTTCAGATAGCTCAAGAAAGTATTTGATTCAAATATGTCAAAAAAAAATAAATAAATAAATAAATAAATAAAAGCATATTTATGAAGTATATATTGTTCCTTATATAATAACTAATTTATATTGTAGCCTGAAATGGTTAAAATGACATTCAAACGTTGTCTTTGCCTTTTTTACAATGGTTTTAGAAATTAAGTTGGAATTTTTGGAAATACGCTGAAAACCACATGACAATGCAGTGCAGATTTTATTGTTTGATAACATTAGGAAATTTCTTAAACTTTTAAGGACTTCCTGCTTTACTTTTTTCCATAAGAGGGCTAAAATTAATACGTCCAGACTATTCCCAGGCTATTGTTGTAATGTAATGTTTCACTGGTGAGTCTTTATGTACCATAATACCTGCAAAAAGGCTTCTCCTAAATTTTACTTTACTCGACTTCAATGCCAGTGCCGTTGCAGAAAATAAATCTAGCCCTTCACTGGGAATCACATTAAACGAATTATCATTCCAAGATATTTTCAAAAACGTTTGCCTATCACAATAGGTCAAGCCCTGGGCGTTTTCTCACATGTTACTCGAGGCTCACTTAATCAAGCAGGTCCACGCGTTGCCAAAGGCCGTACCTTGGCGAACTAAGACGAACAAACGCTGGAGTACGTGCTAACGAACGCATTAGTTCGTTTTCATTCGCGTTCTTTAAGGCGGTGCAATCGGTTTTCAATGAGTCAATAATTTCACAACTTTATAATCTAAATTAGTTAATGTACCTTCCCTTGAGACAGGAAATATATATATATATATATATATATATATATATATATATATATATATATATATATATATATATATATATTATTAACCACTGCATTAGAACTTGTGGCCTTATGAAGTGATGAATTTAGCTGATTAAAAATTAACTACAAGATAAAACTATTCAAAGTAAAAATTAAATTTTTTATAACTACGTTTTTTACACATAACTGAAGGGATTAGGATGTTTTTAATTTTTTTAAATGCACAAATATTAATAATTTTAAAGTTAAAATAGGGTATTTTTTAACATTTAAAATTATGAATATTGTTACATTAAAAAATAAATGAAAAACATCTTAATCCCTTCAGTTATGTATAAAATACGTAATTATAAAAAAATTATTTGAACTTTGAACGGTTTTGTCTTAACGCTGTTTTAAAATCAGCAAAACTCACATCTTCAAAAGGCCACAAGTTCTAATGCAGTGGTTAAAAAAATGTTAATATGTTTTCCGGCCTTAAGTGAATCGACTAATTTTGACTAAATTGACTAATTTTGATTTCCAAATTAGGAAATAATTAATTCACCGAAAACCGATTGCACCACCTTAAATTTTCATCACTGGATGGTCCATTGGTTGGGGATCGAGATCAAATTTGTTCAACATATTTTTAGTGCATAAGGCGGGGTGAACCCATTAGGTTGTTTGGTGAGAGCAGTTTCGACAACTCTTTACTGTGGAGTAATTTACTTAGTTCACAATTAATAATTGAATATAAAAACTATGAATATTTATAATTCGTGTTAGTGTAAATACTAAAGTAAACACCGCAATTTGACCTCTGGTTTAATTTTTTTGTATCAGTTGGCTTTCTACTTTAAAACAAAGAAGTCATACACTACTCTTCTTATATACCTCATCGATACTTCACTAATAATATTGTAAGATGTACTAGCAATAACAACTAACTATCCTTCTGACGCCATTTTAGTAAGCAGTAAATTTCAAGTCTGTACAACCAAAAAAACGTATAATCGACGAAAGCAAATCGATCTCTTCCGAACGCTAAAACGAATTCCAGTGAGTAGGCACGAACGAATTCGTTCACCTTTGTTCATTATGTGTTTACGGGCCAAGTTAGCCAAATTAAATTGTGTTCAGTAAGAACAGACTGCATTTACCTAATAGCACAGGCAGAAGGTGTACTGAAGAAATCTAGATGAAAGTGATTTGAACTCAGCCATATTTTAAGCAGCCTGCTGAATACCAACACAAACGGGATGTTATGCCAGAGGACCATTAACAAAGCTATGAATAGGGATGACAAATATTTTCAACATATTAATATATCGCAAACCAAATATCGATCAACTTATAGTATCGAAGTAAAAAAATCGATAATGATTTATTTGTCTAAAATTATGCGCTTACTCGTATGTCATGACCAAAAATTCACTGATGTTTTACTGTCACTATTTAGAATAGCGGACTGAACGTAAAAATTAAATACATTTATCTACACGAAACAAGTTGTAGTCTATGGGGTTGAATGAAAAAAATTGAAATTATACCTTTAATTATTATGTTAATTGTAAAATAATAATGTAATAAATTTGTTATTTTTGTAATTTACATTTAAAATTTCCATTAGGCTTCGTATAAACACATAAAATCAAACAAATTAATCTTAGCGTTGCCAACTCACAAACAACTTCATTTACTTGTTCCACCCACTGTTCTACAATTAATTAACTACATTTAAGTGCGTTAACCTTACGTAAAACAACTAAATAAAGTTACTTTATTTTCAATGCATGTTTTGTACGTGTAAGAGGCAAATTACGAGATCTTTTCGAATCGTGGTGATTTTGAGGAGAAAGAATAACGTCAGTATTTATTGATATGATATATCGAACCAAAATATCGATATGGCCGATATTGTAGAAAGAAAATATCTATACTAATATATCGCTATATCAAAACGTATTTTTCGATATTTTCGATATATCCATATATCGTTGCCGTCCCTAGCAATGAAGGTGCAGTCTAGTCAGACATCTCTCTTCTCAAGGTCAGTAGAGGATGGATGATGTGTGGTGAGGTGGAGGACACTTCGTGAAAGGTATCCCATTCTCTCACGTCTCACACCGACGTCTTTCGGCTTTCGATACCAACACACTTGTGTTCCCAAATCAAGGAAACACTGTACATTTAAACCGGAACCTACAGCAAACCTCCAGACAGGGAAGTATTCTATCACGACTTTCTCATAATGTCTTGACAATGTTGGGTCATCAATTGTTGTAACTTTTACCAGGCGAAGTTAGGGCTATGAAGCCCTCTCTAACACTTAACCTAGGGCCCAACGGCTTAAGGCACTACGAGTGACCAGGCTGCGTGCAAGAACGGGATCGCTCAGATGGTCACCCATCCAAGGTACAGCCACGCTCGGTATTGTTTGACTCCGTTATCTTGCGATAACGTAGGAATCCTCCAGTCAAGGCCACTGGCAATGCAATTCAGTGAACCAATACTTTAAGAAAAATGAATACAAATAAAAACCACATCTAAAACACCATTTTACATACATACGATTATAATATCTACTTACGAAAAACACTTATCGCAGTTTTTAAACTTGAACATATCATTGTGGTTCAGGTAAAAGGGGAATAAATCATTTTGGTAACAGTCAATCATTTGCCGAAGATTAAATACTTTCTTAGATGGGTTATTACATAGTATTATAAATTAGAATCGAGTTAAATGTCTCAAAACGTAAAAATAATTCAATATGAGTACAATATGGTGCAAAAACTACAGTGATTGCTAACCAGTGCTGGTAAACCATGTTGTCATCCAAAGAATTTGGTATCCGCTTAACCAAAGGGTTTAACAGAATGAGCCTTATTTTTAAGTCCCCTAGGTCTGAATAGGGTTAAAACTGTTTACTGAAATCGTCCACCGTAGTATATGTACTATCTTGAACTTATCTAACTTACGTTTTGTGACAGCTGGTTTATAATTCATTTTTAATAAAGAAAATAAATATTTTTTAAGTTTGTAAAGAAAAAATGAATGCACTCTCGTTCCATAAAAACGTGTCAAATTATTTTCATCTGACAAGTCTTAAATGAAAAATGTTTAATGACATACACATAATGTTGGTTAGAGTATGAGAGGTGATGAAGAAGATAACAAATAAATTTATTAATACAATAAGAAATTGATAGTTTACAAAAGCGATATTTTTCCGTTTAAGCTATATACAAAAAAAAAAATTAACATGAAAACACAACGTAGGAGGAAAATTGTTGAGTTAAGCAGGTGTTAGTTGTACATATATGAACATTGAAGGAAAACTAGCGAGTGCAGCAAGCACGTAAGAAACAACAACAAGATAATACAATTGAAAAAGATGGAACTAACTTACGAAATATGAAATAAATGTTATAGAACTATAATACCAATGATATTCTAAAGTACTAATACATTTTGGGACTTACCACCATCCTGCCTTCTGAACCTCTGCTCGTGTCGCAACCACTCATTGCTTTGAACATGAACAGCGTCTTCTGTGAACATATATTTTTTTGTAATATTTGCAACATACATAAACTGGTCGGTGGCGTAGTTGGTTCAATCCCAGCTTCATAAACTAAAGGTTCTCAGTTCGATCCCAATCAGAGTCATAACACATTTTGATAAGGATCAGCTGATAACCACCGGCTGTTCACCTGTCATTGGGATATTAATTAATGACACTTTCTAAGGAATAGTCGGCCTTAGTTTGTAACAATGACTACATTCGCTCATCTACACTCATTCAAAATCCATATTCACCCATATCTTGACGATCGGTGTCTTATGAATAAATAAAGAAATAAAAAATAAATAAATAACCAAAGTTGTTAGATTAATTAGAGAGGCGTTATTTTGACAATGACAATACAAGGTAGAATGGAAACATGTTGGTGTGGGGATTGCTAGTTACACTTTTTAGGAACTATGCAAGAATGATCATCTCTCCCACATAGGGATGGCAACGATATATCGGAAATATCGATTACTATGCTTCGATACATCAATGTATCAGAAATATCGATTAATATGTTTCGATATATCGATGTAATAGTATTTAAATTTTGTTTTGATAATATCAGCCATATCGATATTTTGGTCCAATATATCATATCACTAAATCTTGACGTTATTATTTCTCCCCAAAATAATCATGATTCGAAAAAATATTGCCAAGCACATTTATATTGCCCAAGCTATACATTTTAGCAAGAAGATACATTAGACTTGTAGCTACTTCTGTTCTAGCAAAGAGGCTGTTTTATAAAGCTGGAAACACTGTAACGGAAAAACGAAACAGACTATGTGGAAAATAAACTTCCAAAGTTTTATTTTTAAATGGTTTACCTTACAAGTATTGGAAGTAGGTTTATGGAATTTTTTTAATTTTTAGTCTTTGTAACAAGCCTAATGGCCATTTTCAATTGAAAAAAAATTAAATAAACATTTTATTACATTATTATTAACATAATAATCAAATGTATAATTATTCTTATTTTTTTTTTTCATTCAACCCCACAGACCTCAACTTGTCTTGTGTAGATAAATGTGTTTAATTCTTACATTCGGTGGGCTATTCTAAATAGTGACAGTAAAGTATGAGTGACTTTTTGGTCATGATTTTTTGTTTAATTTTTAGCGTTTATAAGAAGTCAAAGGCATTTTTAAATTTGAAAAACAAAAATAACAATGTTATATATAACATTATTATTTTTAATTAACATAACATTATAGACATAGTTAATCTTATTTTGAATTTTCCTCGTTCAATATCATAGACCACAATGTGTTTCGTGTAGATATATGTGTTTAATTTTTACATTCAGTCGGCTATTCTAAATAGCGACAACAAAACATGAGTGTAGTTTTGGTAATGACATAAGTCGTATACAAAAAATCATTTACAATTCGATATATCGGTTATGCGACATATCGATATATTTGTTTTGATATTATCGTTACATCGATATTTGTTTTTCGATATATCGATAGTAAGGCATTCAAATTAGTCATCTTACTCTCAGCGTTATAAACTCAGAAATTCATTTACCCGTTCCAACCACTGGTCTTCAATAAACTACATTTTATTACGTTAGCATCACGTAAAACACACTAGTGTTAATTTACTTTATTATGTTTAGTACGCATAAGAGACAATTTTAATTTGTTTTTTTTCGAATCGATGATTTTGAGGAGAGATAAAGTGATTTTATAGTGATATGATATATCGGCCCTAAATATCGATATATCGAAACATATTCATCGATATTTCCTATGTATCGATATATCTTTTCCATTCCTAACTGTAAAGGGTTTGAACCGTAGAGTTTTAGGCATGATCTAGTACTATACTAACTAATTTTAGTGTTTATTCATTTATAAACACAATAGAGCTATACATTCAGGGATATAAAAAGAATGTCTTGATTCTGAACAGTGAGTGTCTAGAGGAAAGAAAGGAACTGACTCGGATTAACAGCTTATATTTTATCCGGGAGAATGCATTTTAATCCTTTTAGTGCCACGGTGAAATTTTGGAAGTTGAAAAATGTTACACAAAACTTTTTTCATGGAAGTTAGTCTAAAAGTGCCACATCGCAAATAGCGATTTTGTAAAGGTTTACCAAAACATTCGTAAATCCGTTTCCAAGCAACAAATATTTACAAATTAGGTGTTATATTGTTGTGTATTAAATAATAATACGTATCAAAATAATATTTACTTCAAATTAAACATATTTCGATTCATATCAACCTATAAATTTAAAAGTAAAGAAATTTTATGTTTTAGCTAACTTTACTAATACAAATCGCAACATTTTACTGTAGGAAGTATTTAATTTTTGATCATTATATTTTCTACAAAACAGGTAAATGTTAAGTTGTTCTTTGGAATAAACCCAAAATAATATTTTTTTAGTTTTTACGTTTTTTCGAAAAAGTAGTAAAATTGAGTAACTTTTATTTTTATCAAATATTGTTTATATTTTGAATATATTTTTTGTATATGTATTTATATATAGCATCACTGTCATCATTAAATAAATCGTTAATAACTTCAAATTCAGAATATGATAGGTTAAGTATCAACTTCACTACTTGTGAACTGGTCTTCCATATTTTGCATAGCCTACACATAAACACAATAGTGGTATACATTCAGCAATATCCAAAATATGTTTTAATCTGAACAGTGAACGTCCAGAAGAGAGGATTGACTCAGATCTAAAAGAATACATTTTATCTGGGAGGAGCTTTATGATTATGGTTGGGGTCTTTCTGCTCCACAACTCAGTATGGTACAATTTTTATAACCGTAGACTCGGCCGTGCACTACTAACCTAAACCAATGAATGGAGCCCGACGAGTCATCTGGCATCGAGTGACCTAATTTGAGCGAATTTTTGTAAGACGCCCTTTACAATGATACTCTTCCTCGCCGCTTGCTTACCACCGCTTCCGGAGCCCAAGTCTACCATTATAAAAACTGAACTATACATCTGAAGTAACTTGCTTAGGACTTTGATCCAAACTATTAAGTCAGGAGGAAAGCTGATGGCGCACAAAGCGGCAGCTAGGCTGGAACTCCGATCCGAGAGCTCTTGTCCTCGATCTGCAAATTCTTACTACAAGGTCAGACGAACCTGTTGATCCAATTTAAAAACCGGTGTCCTCCCCACTCCTCAACCTTCCGGCAAGCTGTCCATGCACACCGACACCTTGCACGTACTGCACTAGGAATTAACATCCATTTCCTGTTTAGTGTATTTATTAGTCAAAACTAAATATCTACCTAACGTATAATATGTCAGCAACACTACAGTCTTTAGGTAATTTAGCTTTTTTGTGTGTTGGGTGATCTACCTAATGTATAATATGTCAGCAACACTACAGTCTTTAGGTAATTTAGCTTTTATGTGTGTTGGGTGATCTACCTAATGTATAATATGTCAGCAACACAACAGTCTTTAGGTCATGTAGCCTTTTTGTGAGTAGGGAGATCTTCCTAACGTGTAATATGTCTTCGTGTTGAGATACGAGAGCAATATAATATGCAAATATAATTTCCTGGACTCTGTTGTGGGAATTTCGGTAGTATATACAATGAATAAAAGAGGGGAAAGAACAAAGCCTAGTGGCAGTCTATCATGAAGATGCCTAAAAGAACTTTCGTTGCGACCAAGGCAAACTTTAATAATAAACTTGTGATTTAAAAATGGTTGCGATTTCTGGATTCCACCCTCAGCAGAGGGTGGAATCGAGAAACCGCAACCATCGAGGACACGGAATTGTTATAACATTTAAGTATCAGGCATTTTCTCCAGACTATGTCATAGGATTTTGAAAGATCTAAAAATGCTGCTGATTTTTTTCTTTTTCTTTCCAAACCCATCTTCAATGAAGTACGTCAAAGAAAGTACCTGGTCGCAGCAATTACGACCAGGTCTGAAACCAGCTTGTTCAACAAGGGTTGCTGGCATTGAGAATGGGTGATATTCTGTTATAGTAAATCAGCCTCTCCAGCATTCTATAGCAGACACTTAAAAATACCTATAGAGCGGTAGGTTTCGGCTCGTTCTGGTCCTTTACCTGGCTTTAAAACAGCTTTTTTAGTCAGGTAAAACAAATTTTAACAGCTTTGGGCATATCACCACTGGCCAATATAACATTGGAGACTGTTTGAAGCCAATGTCTTACTTTTGTACCTTCATGTTTTAGAAATTCCCTGAAGATGTCACGATGCTATATGAATGTATTTTATAGTAAATATATATTTGTGTCAATTAAACTGAATCAGGAAAACAAACAAGTTAATCGTACGCATTTTTGCAGCAGTAGCCAGATACTGATATTCGTTTAAAAAATTCATTTCAGCAAAGAGAAACTAGATATTTAGAATTTGTTCTTTCAAATCCAGAAAATATATGTGTACATTACGTGTAAAAACCAATTTTGGTTGAAATAAGGAAATAAGTAAGAGATAATGTGAGTTAATATGTAAGCAATTAAGTAACTCATAGGCCGATTTCATTGAAAAATGTTTGTGGAAATGTTTGTAAAATTGCACAAGATTTGTTAAAAATAGTCTCCACATTACTGCACATTAACATAAAGCTGGGCCAACGCCTATGACTCCTCCAGCTACATTGCATACAATAGCTCGGTCGTCCTTGTGTACTTACGTAACGGCTGCTATCACGTCTCACTTCTCCGATCGTTGATATCACTGATTGCCAGTTGAACGTGTTTGCACGATGGTTATATTAATATCTTTCTATATCGGTTATCACGTCTCACTTTCCACAAAAGACAATTCCCACTCTAAAAACAACTATAGGCCTGTCTCAATTTTACCAATTCTGAGTAAATTATTCGAAAAAGTCTATTTTGGTAATAATGGTTAAGTTCATGAACAAACACAACCTGCTTTCTGAATATCAATTTGGGTTCAGAAATGGTATGTCGACAATTGACGCGGTCGTGAGTCTAGTCGATCTGGTTGTGGAGGGACTAGAAAGTCGAAATTCCACATTAAGTGTATTTATCGACGTATTCAAAGCTTTCGACTGTGTTAACAATGCTAAACTGCTTGATAAACATGAATCTCATGGCATCAGAGGCGTGCCTCTCCAATAGTTTATATATTTTCTGAACCACAGAAAACAAGTCGTCCAAATTGAAAACAAATTCTCTGAACAGATTCACCTAAGTTATGGGGTCCCTCAGGGATCAATACTTAGTCCGATTCTCTTTTGGTCTTTGATATTGGGTCATCACTACGTTATACGCCAAACTTGTACAGCATGCTGGCGACACAACACTTTGTTTCAACAACAAATCGAGAGTAAACCTGGAACATGTTTGTTGATACCAACTATTATGTCCAGCATTTCAACAACCTCAATCTCAAAGCGAACTCTTCAAAATCAAATGTCCCGACTTTCGCGCTGCAATCAGGAGATCCCAATGACAGGCCAACCGTCATGTTGGATGACACCCTGCTGGATGTATCCAACTGTTCTAAATTGCTAGTAATATTTATGGATAAGGATTGACTTAGAATGCTCATATGACTTTCCTCAGGAATTTATGTTTTGAGGTCCTTAGCCAAATATTGTACTACTCAGGTGCTGATGATGGCGTATTACAGCAGTTCCAAGAATCTTGCAAGGAAGCATTCAAAGAGTTGCAACTGTTGTACTCTACATTTTAGAGACAACCTTATTCTGTATGACTAAGAGTGATATGCCACACCAGGTGGGGAGGCCTACCGAACTTGGAGACACAGGATGGGGGTTTACGAGCGCCTGCCCTCAAAAGCAGGGGTTTGTTTCATGAACAAGCTGCCCAGTTCAATTGAGAGTGCACCGATGCCCAAGGCGTTAAAAACTCGTTCGAAACGCTTTTTAGCATCCCAAGCATTTTACAATGTTGACGAGTTCGTGGCACTCGAGTGGGTGACCGACCACTCAATCAGAAGACTCACGTCCAGTGCTGGAAGGCCGTAAATTGGCAGAATGAATGTGGTGTGAGTGGAAATTCTGTATGTTTGACTGGATGTGGCATAATTGTTGGAACTTAAGTATTAATCTGACGATTGCTATACATTGTATAATGTTCTATCAATAAAAGATTTAAACTGATTTGACTAGGATAAAAACTAGCTTTCATGTTATTCTCCATATATGGTTATAAATATTTTAGTTCAAATCATTATGTGTTGATCTTGAACTATTAATGTGGGGTAACTTTCTAATTAATATAACACTAGGAAAAACTGCAAGTGACTTTCTGTGTTCAGAGATTCTTAAAGTATCCTATGTATGGTCTTTTACAGACGTTTATGACTAAGGTTATTATAATACAGGTTTACGAGTAACTGGACTACATCTCCAACCTTCTTTTTTTTAAAAACCTGTCCATCTTACCTACAAGTGCAGGATTATGACTAAAAAAGCAGGACTTTGAGCCAAAATTTATGAGCTTTTCTTATTTTTCTGTTTTTATTCGTTGTATTCGAACTGTTAGCAAGTGAATCTGCGGTAAATGTTCTCGAAAATATTCAGCTTTTTTTTGTTTTCTGAGAACTCTAAAGGCTTACATTTAGATATTCATCTTTAAATTAATTATATTTGGATTCATGAAAAAAACATAAAAATAATTTTATACTCAAATAAAGTACTATTAAATATTTTTAGATTGTCAACAATACTGCCCCTCCCCCAATTTATAAACTTTTAATATATGTACTTATATTATTGCAACAGGATATGTGCCAAACTTTAGTCAACGATTCTGATGTTGATTTAGCCATACCTTCCGGTTTGCAAACACTTTTGTTTGTGAACGTCTCAGGTTTATAGTGTAGTGGTTGGGTTCCTGAGAAGGGGAGGATTCCAGTTTGCAAACACTCTTGTTTGTTAACATAACAGTTTTACGGGAGGGGATGGTTGGGTTCCTGCGGTTGGGAGGGTTCCAGTTTGCCAACACTCTTGTTTGTAAACATCTCACGATTATGGGGTAGTGGTTGGGTTCCTGAGGTGGGGAGGGTTCCAGTTTCCAAACACTCTTGTTTGTAAACATAAAATGTTTACGGGGGAGTGGTTGGGTTCCTGAGGAGGGGGTGGTTCCAGTTTCCAAACACTCTTGTTTTTGAACATCTCAAGTTTAAGGGGGAGTGGTTGGGTTCCTGAGGAGAGAGGGTTCCAGTTTGCAAACACTCTTGTTTATGAACATATAAGGTTTACGGGGGAGTGGTTGGGTTCCTAGGGTGGGGGAGGTTCCAGTTTGCAAACACTCTTGTATATGAACATCAAAGGTTTACGGGGGAGTGGTTGGGTTTCTGAGGTAGGGAGGGTTCCAGTTTGCAAACACTCTTGGTTATGAATATATAAGGTTTACGGGGGAGTGGTTGGGTTCCTGGGGTGGGGAAGATTCCAGTTTGCAAACACTATTGTTTGTGAACATCAAAAGTTTAGGGGGAGCGGTTGGGTTCCTAGGGTGGGGGAGGTTCCAGTTTAAAAACACTCTTGTATATGAACATCAAAGGTTTACGGGGGAGTGGTTGGGTTTCTGAGGTAGGGAGGGATCCAGTTTGCAAACACTCTTGGTTATGAACATCTAAGGTTTACGGGGGAGTGGTTGGGTTCCTGGGGTGGGGAAGATTCCAGTTTGCAAACACTATTGTTTGTGAACATCAAAAGTTTAGGGGGAGCGGTTGGGTTCCTAGGGTGGGGGAGGTTCCAGTTTAAAAACACTCTTGTTTGTGAACATCTCAAGTTTACGGGTAGTGGTTGGGTTCTTGGGGTGGGGAGGGTTCCAGTTTGCAAACACTTGTTTGTGAACATCTCAGGTGTACGGGGAAGTGGTTTGGTTCCTGAGGTGGAGATGGTGTTAAAAATTACCTTGCTCTAGTCGGGGGGGGGGGGGGGATACCTACTGGACCTTTGGATTCTGAAGTACACGTAGTTATAGGCCTACTTGTTTATAATATCACGCACGTGTTTATAGTAGTATTATTATAGTTCATATTACATATTTCCAGTTTATCCACGTCATATCTCCTCTATTAATCCCCGAAGTTACCAATGAACAACTAATTTCTTGTTAATTAACATGTAATACAAATTTATTATTTGTGCAAATAAAAAATTGATTACTATTCAAATAGAGATATTTATAGAGTAGTAATTAGCACACGCACCATAGACCTTTAAATTTAGCATTTCTATATTGATTTAACTAAATTACGATTTTTTTTATTTTTATATTAATTCTTGTTTTTAAAACATATTTTATTACATTTGTTCACAATATTAACACATTTAATCTATTTCCATTCAATAGACTTCCTGCAATTGTGCCCCACCCATTGGAAGGGGAGGGGCCGAGTGTCCGTATGTGAGTACCTCGCGGTCAGACGTACAGTCAGCGCTGCGAGCGGAACTCAGATGTTCCTAAAGCCGACCGAACCACCTTAAGTGAATGAGATACTTAATTGTAAGGTATATTATTTGAATCCCTCCCGGCTGGTCTGGAGTGATTCGTCTGCCCTTGCTTGTTGTAATAAAATTATAAATCTCGAGCCGGTTTTTGATGTATTGAAGAGGACAATTCAATTGAGTGATATGCTCTTGTGAATAAATACACTTAAAATAATCGCTACTCCAGTATTCATACCCGTACTACTGAGCTGGAAGTAATCGCTACCCCAGTATTCATACCCGCACTACTGAGCTGGAAGTAATCGCTACCCCAGTATTCATACCCGCACTACTGAGCTGGAAGTAATCGCTACCCCAGTATTCATACCCGCACTACTGAGCTGGAAGTAATCGCTACCCCAGTATTCATACCCGTACTACTGAGCTGGAAGTAATCGCTACCCCAGTATTCATACCCACACTACTGAGCTGGAAGTAATCGCTACCCCAGTATTCATACCCGCACTACTGAGCTGGAAGTAATCGCTAACCCAGTATTCATACCCGCACTACTGAGCTGGAAGTAATCGCTACCCCAGTATTCATACCCGCACTACTGAGCTGGAAGTAATCACTACCCCAGTATTCATACCCGCACTACTGAGCTGGAAGTAATCGCTACCCCAGTATTCATACCCGCACTACTGAGCTGGAAGGAATCTAAGTATTAATAATATAGGCTTCCAATAAAATAAAAAACAAAAGTAACAAGTATAATACATTTTTTCAATCATGGAATTAAGCCTGAACATACCATTTTTGAAAGGTATTAAATCTTTCAGAATTGGGAAAAATAGAATCATAAATACAAGCACCTCATTGAAATAAATAATTTTTTCAGTTAAAATAATCTGGACAGCATGTAGGCTACTTATTTATTGTTAAAAATTAACTTTTATTGCAAACATAATCAGTCATATTTAACGAAAAAAATCACAAAATGTTCTCTCAAACAATTGCAAAATTTAATTTGCCTACACCAATATCTCTGTTCTGAACTGAATATTAGTTACACCTAGTAAATAAATAACATAATAAATTACTAAACAACTGCAGAAAAATCTTCCGCAATACGGCATTTACTAATACGGAATTCTCTTTAATCCGGATTACATTGTATCGACAGCAAATTCATAAATACTGAACTTAAAATCGTAAAGCAACTTGTGAGTGCTTTACTTGTATTATTAAATAAATAATTCCAAATTTTACAGTCGAACGACAAATCCCCCAATTGGGTGAAACGGAGACAGTCAGTCGGATTCACTAATTTAGTCTGATTAATGAAGTGTCAAGGCATTCCTTTTGTTGACTTGCGCGCCCGTAATTAAAAGTAGTGTAGTAATTTGTTGAAAATACTCATTCAAAGTCAAAGTTAATTAATTATCGGTATGATTTTGGATTTGACATGGCATTATGTGAGCAAGTATAATGTTGTCATTTTTTATTTACTGAAACTCCTGTTTCATTACTTAATAAGGTTTTTCCTCTCTTTGGGAGGGGCCGCTCTCCAATGTGACCTCACTGCATACATTACCCATATTCTATTGATCTTTGCGGGGAACTTATCAGATGTACAGTCAAGGTGAGGATCTTTTCTATTTATTCACTACCATAACCATAACTTAGGTTAACCTAACATAGCCTAACCAAACCTAACATAACATAACTAAACCTAACATAACGTAACCAAACCTAACATAAACTAATCAAAGTTGTGATAGTGAATTAATCCAATGTGTGTAACTGATAAAAACTTACAGTCTAGGCCAGGATTCGAACCTGCGCTAGCTCGGCCACTGGCTCTTCTAGTAGCTGATATGCCATGAGACTAATGTATCCATTCATGACACCTAATCTCTAATATAGACAGTTATTCTTACTTTTTAATTTTAGGAAATAATATGTTTATGGGTTTTAAAATCCTAATTTTTATGAGTATAAGAACAACTATGTATTTTGTTCAGTTTATTTTACAAAAGCTATCTAAAGAGAAATTAATAAGAAAAATATTCATGTTAATATTATATTTCAGAATTTTAATTTGAAATTTAATTGTTAACAGGATTTAATGAGATTCCCCTTATCTATTACACTTAAACGTTTTGTTAACACTATATCTGTAGCATATAGTCACATATACTTGACTTGCACGATTAACATGAATTTAATGTAACATGAATTTGATGTAACATGAATTTCATGTTTTGATTAAGGGTAATGGTTGGGTGTAAGAGATAGGACTTACTAGTCATAACCTCACCAATTGTTAAAAGTTATGTACTAATAAAGCAAATATTGGTGTAAGGGCTGAATATCTCCTCTTGATACATCAGCTGAAAAAGACATATTGTTACTAGATTTTTTTTTCAATAAATTCTTCTCTATTATAGATTTTATGAAACTATTTTCTAAATTCCACAAAAGACGAAAGTCATAAATATGGCACCTGCTTGAGTTTTATTTATATGTAACATGATCGTAGTATATCTTGTAAAAGAATTTCGTATGATCTATCATGTAAATTAAGTAAATAAAGACAATTTTTAATAGAAAACTTAATAAGTACTTCATTGGATTGTAGTCTCAAGAACTTAGATTATCAATTGTGAAATGATTTAAACTATTAAAAGTTCGTAAACTGACATATTTGGGTATGCAATTAGTCTACAGTATGATGTACTTTTATATATATTTTTTTCCGATGTATATATTTATCGGACAAAAATATACAATGACTGATAAATACTATGTTTTAGATGTATATGTAATATACAAGGTGGACAAAATATGGAAACGCTTTTACAAGTTTTGTATGACTTCATTTGTAAAAGTGAAATCTTGTACATCATCACACAAAGAAGACACTTTTCAAGTGGGTGGCCCACGAGAAGTAGAACGAAATTATTCAATGTAAGCTTAGATCGAGCTTGGTATCAAATGAAACGTCTATTCAAGAGAAATTGATTGTTTCAAACCGGATTTCGAAAGGTTTATCCTTTCCAGAGGAGCGGTCATTTGGATTTCAAAGTAATTAATTTAAAACATATTATTTCTCTACTATTTAACGGTTTAAAATAAACTATTCTGATCAAAAGTTACACTTCATGGAACACAATTATTAAAAAAAAGTAATTATCAAATTATGTATGGAAAAAAATAACGTTGTTGAGAAAGCGTTTCCATATTTTTTTCCACCCTGTATATATCGTTTGGCTTTCAAAACCTGCTATCAAATTAAAAGGAGGAGCAATAAGAAGGCAACAAATCACACCGTTAAGTAATATCTAAATAAATTAGAATCTAAAATACAAAGTACTTGTGTCATAGCGTTTAAATATTGATTTCCCGTCACAGAGCTTAATCCAGGTTCCGTGACCATTCAACACCGGCTCCTTCAACTGAATGAAGGCCAACTAATCATCATTGAAAAGATCGCAATGGTCAATCAATAACTATGTGATCCATTGATAGAATTGCCATGATAGAACACCATTGCCGGCGTGGTGGCTCAGTGGCTAAGGCTTCGGACTGCGGAGGGCAAGGTCCAAGGTTCGAATCCCCACTGAGCCAACGGTCGGTACTTCACTCGTTGAATAAAGTTGACGCACAGGCCTGTAGGCCCATGTCAACTGGCGAGTAAAGTTTTTTTTAAAGAAAAAAAAAATTAGGTATTTGATCATAACAAATCACAAAACCTGTTTTTATAAATTCGATTATTGGCTATACCGGCTATGGTAGATTTTTTTAAATTTTTAATGAATTCTTTCACACAATCTGTAAATTATAAACCATGAAAAATATAAGTATCATTACTTTAAGGGAAGAGGAAAGAAAGTAGGCAAAGACAACTAACTATCTCATTAGTCCGGTTTGATCGAGGCTGTCTATTTGTGAAATTTGAGTCCTTCATCTAATTTCTTTTATGTGTGCCTGGATACAACTTATCACAAACATTTCTTACCAGATTTGGACTTTTGATAATTTTTATTAATCCTTTTTCAAATAATACCTATAGGTCAATGGTATTTAATATTTTACAAAAGAAATTGATGCCCATTTTGCATAGTGGAAACAAATTAAGTAAATCTGTTCAATCAAACAATTATTATTAGGGATGGCAAATATATTCAACATATCGATATATCAAACTATCGATATATTGACCAAATATCGATCTAACGATAATATTGGAAACCAAATATCGGTATATCGGGTAACATATCCTGTGAGTGCATTTTAATACCACTGTTCGTGTAGGGCCGGTGGGTGGGTAATACCACCATTCGTGTATGGGCGGGTGGTTGATTTAATATCACTGTTTGTGTAGGGACGGGTGAGTGGGATAATAACACTGTTCGTGTAGGGACGGGTGGGTTGGATAATACCTCTGTTCATGTAGGAACTGGTGGGTGGGATAATAACACTGTTTGTGTAGTAACTGGTGGGTGGGATAATATCACTTTTAGTGTAGGGACGGGTGGGTGGGATAATAACACTGTTCGTTTAGGGACTGGTGGGCGGGATAATAACACTGTTCGAGTAGGAACAGGTGGGTGGGACAATAACACTATTTGTGTAGGGACTGGTGGGTGGGATAATACCACTGTTCGTATATGGACGGGTGTGTGGGATAATAACACTGTTCGTGTAGGGACTGGTGGGCGGGATAATAACACTGTTCGTGTAGGGACTGGTGGGTGGGATAATAACACTTTTAGTGTAGGGACGAGTGAGTGGGATAATAACACTGTTCGTGTAGGGACTGGTGGGTGGGATAATACCACTGTTCGAGTAGAACAGGTGGGTGGGACAATAACACTATTTGTGTAGGGACTGGTGGGTGGGATAATAACAATATTCGTGTAGGAGCGGGAGGTTGTAGGGACAAGTGGGTGGGATAAAAACACTGTTCATGTAAACGTGGGTGGGTGGGTTAATACTACTGTTCGTGTAAAGATGGGTGGGTGGGGATGATACCACTGTTCGTGTAGTGGCGGGTGGGTGGGTTAATACCACTGTTCGTGTAGGGACTGGTGGGCGGGATAATACCACTTTTAGTGTAGGGACGAGTGAGTGGGATAATAACACTGTTCGTGTAGGGACTGGTGGGTGGGATAATACCACTGTTCGAGTAGGAACAGGTGGGTGGGACAATAACACTATTTGTGTAGGGACTGGTGGGTGGGATAATACCACTGTTCGAGTAGGAACAGGTGGGTGGGACAATAACACTATTTGTGTAGGGACTGGTGGGTGGGATAATAACAATATTCGTGTAGGAGCGGGAGGTTGTAGGGACAAGTGGGTGGGATAGTAACATTGTTCATGTAAACGTGGGTGGGTGGGTTAATACTACTGTTCGTGTAGAGATGGGTGGGTGGGGATGATACCACTGTTCGTGTAGTGGCGGGTGGGTGGGTTAATACCACTGTTCGTGTAGGGGTGGTAGGGTGGGTTAATACCACTGTTCGTGTAGGGGCGAGTGGGTGGGTAAATGTAATAGTACAAATATCGGGTAACCAATATATTGAATTGTAAATGATTAATTCTTTTTAAAATTATGCAATAACTCTTATGTCATGACCAAGAATACACTCAAAATTGGTGTCTCTATTTAGAACAGTCTACTGAATGTAAACATTGAATACATTTACACGAAACAAGTTGTGGTACTTGGGGTTGACTGACAAATATTGAAAATAATAATATTCATACCTTAAATTATTATGGGAATTAAAGTAGAATAGTGAATAAAATTATTATTTTTGTTTTTCACACAAAAAAAATGTGGTTAGGCTTTTTATAAACACTAAAAATCAAACTAATTAACTCACTAAACCTACTTATTACAATACTTGTGAGGTAGACTATTCGAAAATAAAAGTTTGGAAATCAATTTTACATTTAACCTCACGTAAAAATAACTAATGAAAGTTACTTCATTATTTCAATGCATGTTCTGTACGCAAAAGAGGCAATCTGAATGCGTTTCATTAGAATCGTGATGATTTTAAGAAGAGAAAATAACGTTAATATTTTGTGATGTAATATATTGAACCAAAATATCGTTATGGCCGATATTGTTGAAAGAAAATATCGATATATCAAAACATATTTATCGATATTTCGGACATATCGACATATGGTTGCCATCCCTAATTACTATAATGTTTTTGTTTACGATCGAATTTTATTAATATTGCTTTTAATACATTTCTAAAACTTCCACAGTAAAATAAGAAATTCATTTGATATTATGAATCACAATTATTATCAATAGTAATCACGTTTTTACTAAACTTAGTCACGCTAAAGTTAAAGGCTTGTTGCTTTAGAACGAGATGGAACAAGTATTCGTATATTCCCTCTGGAATTCTCTGTATTCTCTGGAATATAGTGTTATAATGGGTAGAGATTAACAATGTAGTAAAAACAGTGTACGCGTGTTTTCACTAATGCCCATTTAGTCTTGGCGTCTTGCCGGGATTTCGCCAACTTTCTTGAAAGTTTGAAGCCAAGGTCAAGTCACTTTCATATCCCAAATGAGTCACAACCTTGGAAGGCATCCGGTTCTAAACATTCCTCACAAATAATGGACATTAGTTTTCTGAGCTTTGCTAATTAGTAGTTTCATTATGCATTACAAGCAAAAACCGAACAATTGACAACAAGATTTTTCTGAACTAAATTACCTTGGCAAATTTTGATCGTATATTTGTAAAATATTAAACTATAAACAACTTTACAATCTATTCAAGCAAGTTAAATACAGTACATTAATACGGTTATTTCTGATGGGAAAGATGTGGTAGAAAAGAAATATCTCGAATAGAGGTTTTTAGAGACATACATCTGTACACATTCCGTTTAAAGTAACACTAGAGTTAACATTGCTTTGTTAATTAATATCTGAGAACAGTAATAATATAGACATAGTGCAATAATTTAGGCTTTATGGTTACATACATTTTCTATCAATATAATATTGTCCCTTAATTAGATTGTATCAATATACCAGTAACATGGTCAGCTTTTATCAATGTAACAGCCAGTAACATGACCAGCTGCTTTAAAAATATCAGTCACATAACAAGATTTTATAAATGTAGCTGTCATTTGACCAGCTTGTATCAATATACCAGTCTCATAACCAGCTTTTATCAATATACCAGTAACATGATAAACTTTTATCAATGTACCAGTAACATGATAAGCTTTTATCAATATACCAGTAACATGATAAACTTTTATCAATGTACCAGTCTCATAACCAGCTTGTATTATTATACCAATAACATGATAAGCTTTTATCAATATACCAGTCTCATAACCAGCTTTTATCAATATACCAGTAACATGATAAACTTTTATCAATGTACCAGTCTCATAACCAGCTTGTATTATTATACCAGTAACATGATAAGCTTTTATCAATGTACCAGTCTCATAACGAGCTTGTATGAATGAGCCAATATCATAACGAGCTTGTATGAATGTGCCAGTCTCATAACCAGTGCCAGTCTCATAACTAGAGTCTTTTTAGAAGAGGATACCACTATTGAACAATTTTCTATATGAATATCCCGACAAATTGGAACTAAACAGAACATAACTGTGATTAACTAAATGTTACAATGAAGAAAAAGACACATTATGTTCTTTCAAAGGTCCTAACCTAACCTCACTTACAAAGTATTTTTCAAGAGTGGGGGTCCTATTCCAAAAAGAACCCATAACTAGCTTGAATGAATGAACAAGTCTCATAACTAGCTTTTATGAATCTAAGATGGATATGTGGGCCATCAGTATTTTCATGTGTGAGGCAGATGAATTGCTGAGCCATCAGCAGCTTCAAGCGTGTGGCAAATGGATGGGTGGACGAATCAGCAGACCATGCAGTTTCATATTTGTCTTATGTAGTGCTATGAGTAAGCAATAGTACATCCAAAGTATTAAATAAACTTACGATGAAACTCTGTAAAATGTGCGTATTTATCTGTAAACAGAATTTTATAAAATCAAAATAACACGATTTTAAAAATTGTATTTGTTCTTTAAAATAATAAAAAGTTTGGTAGCAAATAATAAATGTTATTCTATTAATGCAGTAAGACTGATTAAATAAGGAGATTATATCTGTTTCAGAAAAGTGAGAAAGAATTAAGAAAATGAAAGATGAATTTACTTCGATTCTATTTGGATCATTTCAACAACTTCTTACATCTCTTGAAGTCAAAATAACAATGAAAAAAAAAAAAACATAGTTTATTGCACAGTTATAAGGAAATTAGAATGATAATAAAGATATGAATTATTAATATTTAGCTATTGTAATAAATATAATTTAATTCTACTTTTTCAGTGCAATCACAAAGCCATTCTTGTTTATTAGAGTAATCAAAGAAACGTTTTCCTCTTAAGAAAACATTAAAATGGATTGAATGTAATATATAAGATTATCAAGGAAATGTGAAAACAAGGGATTATTAATGGGATTTCTTATAATGTTATGGTATAGTCTATTGGGTAAATTTTCTATTTTAGATAGCTTTGAGATTAATGAAAAGGAACGTTCCTCATTAGAACAAGGCATTTTGTTCTGTAACACTGAATAATGAAGCTTTACTTTAGTTTAGGCTTGAGAACTCTTGAGGAAAATATCCCTTTTCACAGTAATATGAAGAGGTTTTATCTCAATAGTAATAAAGATAATGATTTAGTACTTAAATAGATAATAATTAACGTAATAAGGACTGTAATGAGCCCCCATTATGAAACGTGCAAAAAATGGTATTTTGTCAAGGCATGTTACTACAAACAGTAACAGATTAACGTAAATTAAAGGGTTTTGAGGAAGAAAGTGTAATTCGAGTAAAAGTGTCCACAGGTTTGATACATGTGAGCATAATAAAATTCAGACAATACCATATTAAAATAAAGTTCATAATTAAATGTAAGCAAGACCCGTGTTATGATATTACGAGGGTCAGTATCAAAAGTTGTCAAAGGACCTTGCCCGAAAATTAAACGTAAACAATCGGCTCTGAATATGCCAGGACAGGAAAATTAAATTTTTTAATGTACATTTCTCTAAAGAGCTTTGAATAGTGAGTGAACTGTTCATTGGATATCAAAGTTTCATATTTTAATTAACGTGTCAAGAATATAGTCCTGATGAACCATCACAGGTATATATATGAGAAAATGACATCAAGCAATATAGTCTTGACGAACATCTTTTAGGTATGTATACGAAAAAATTGCATCAAGCAATATAGCCCTGACGAACCTTCTCTTAGGTATCTATACGAGAAAATAGCATCAAGCAATATAGCCTTGACGAACCTTCTCTTAGGTATGTATACGAGAAAATAGCATCAAGCAATATAGCCCTGATGAACCTTCTCTTAAGAATGTATACGAGAAAATAGCATCAAGCAATATAGCCCTGACGAACCTTCTCTTAGGTATGTATACGAGAAAATAGCATCAAGCAATATAGCCCTGATGAACCTTTTCTTAAGAATGTATACGAGAAAATAGCATCAAGCAATATAGCCCTGACGAACATTCTCTTAGGTATCTATACGAGAAAATAGCATCAAGCAATATAGCCCTGACGAACCTTCTCTTAGGAATGTATACGAGAAAATAACATCAAGCAATAGAGCCCTGACGAACCTTCTCTTAGGTATCTATACGAGAAAATAGCATCAAGCAATATAGCCCTGATGAACCTTCTCTTAGGTATGTATACGAGAAAATAGCATCAAGCAATATAGCCCTGATGAACCTTCTCTTAAGAATGTATACGAGAAAATAGCATCAAGCAATATAGCCCTGACGAACCTTGTCTTAGGTATCTATACGAGAAAATAGCATCAAGCAATATAGCCCTGATGAACCTTCTCTTAGGTATGTACACGAGAAAATAACATCAAGCAATAGAGCCCTGACGAACCTTCTCTTAGGTATCTATACGAGAAAATAGCATCAAGCAATATAGCCCTGACAAACCTTCTCTTAGGTATGTATACGAGAAAATAGCATCAAGCAATATAGCCCTGACGAACCTTCTCTTAGGTATCTATACGAGAAAATAGCATCAAGCAATATAACCCTGATGAACCTTCTCTTAGGTATCTATACGAGAAAATAGCATCAAGCAATATAGCCCTGACGAACTTTCTCTTAAGAATGTATACGAGAAAATAGCATCAAGCAATATAGCCCTGACGAACCTTCTCTTAAGAATGTATACGAGAAAATAGGGCTGTCATTAAAGAAAGCCCTCATATCCAACACAGGCTTACATAGTCTAAATATACCTGTACTATTTACCATTACGTATACTAACCCTATTTACACCTAACCATTTACTAATTCATATACCAGCTCTATATACTCACAACTATTTAGTATTTCATATACTAATCGTATATGAAACGTATTTAACTATCAATTCATATACTAACCCTATCTACACACAACATTTCAAAAATTAATCCAGCCAACACACACATATTTACCACCATTCACCTGTTGATAAATAACTCTCCTAAAGGATATATATTAACCTATTTGTATATTCACATCTCAAGCATGGACACATCCAAATATTTACAATCCACTTATTTCATATTATACAACACTATTATAAGTTATTCACTAAACCTACAGACACATAACCTATGTTTAAAATTTACACGTATGTGTTTAAAATTTACATGTATGACACTAAAATTTAAAAACCTTCCCATATATCCCTCTATTCATTCAGTATACACAACCCTCTAAAAATACATGTATTCGTGTATCCTAACTAAACATTTTCAAGTGAGTAAGCGTTGGACATAGAATCAACTATTTCCTGTCGTTTAACTTTGTGGTGGTTCGTTTATTTATTTGTAAAGAATGTAAAACATTGTAAAGTTTTGTTTATTTATGTTTTTTATTTTTCTTAAGACGCCGATCGTCAAGATATAGACGAATATGGACTTCAAATGAGTGTGATGAATGTATATGAGCGAATGTAGTCATTGTTACAAACTAAGGCCGACTATTCCTTAGAAAGTGTCATTAATTAATAGCCCAATGACAAATGAACAGCCGGTGGTTATCAGCTGATCCCTTTCAAAATGTGTTATGACCCTGATTGGGATCGAACTGAGAACCTTTACCTTATGTAACTGAGAATTAACCAACTAAGCTATTGACCAATTAATTTAAAATCTCGAATCACTTTTCGTTTTAACCGTAATATGTCAGACGGTCATTCATTCTCCAAAAACTAAGCTTTTGGCCAAGAAATGCTCTTGATTACATTTAATGTAAATGTTAAACTTTGCTCGAGAGAATGCCTTCAGTAATTATAATAAAATAGATCTTTTTTTTAGCGTGATCAAAGAAATACCGCAACAAATTAAATCGTTTCAAATTATTATTGAAAACCATTGTTGTAACATTAAAGTAGATAACGTGTTACGAACGTGGGACGTCCAAATGTAGGTCGGTCATGGTTGGTTTCTTTCTGTTGAATTGTTCCAAACAGAAAAGTAGCCCCGAAAGAAAATTCCCAGTAGAAAATTACTTTATGTTAATTAGTTATATAACAAGCGAAGCGGGCCACAGACTCAGAGGCATGTGGTTTTGAGGCCAACACTGGTGGGAATGGCTTCCTGGTTAACAAGAGGAGTTCTCATCACATCTGTGTAGTTTTAATTGGCTACCTCTCTACACCGTCGGACCACCTGTTTGTTGACTTTCATTTCGCAAACACTTTTGTCTTTATTTGCCAGACCTTAACCTCAGTAAATTTCGCATGAAAAGGATTCTCTTGCAGAAAAGTTAGACCATAATAACCTCTGTAAAAGTATAACAAAATTCGAGAATAACGTTTATTTTTAAATATTATAATGATGGAGCAGTACTTACTATGTTTGGACGTGTTTTATTTGTGCTTGAAGTAACCTCCCGTAACGTTTCGGCTTGTAAAATCACAAATCTTTGTAACGTTTACCTAATTTTGTATATCATTGGTACAATATTTGTAACTTTTACCTCACGTTACCTAAACTTGACGAATTACATTATTACAACAAATTAAGAATAGTGTACATTTTGTGTATAAATCGATAACATCCATTTATACATTTATTTGTTAATTAACTAAACTTTTTACCAATAACTAAACTATTTATTGTTATTGAATTGTTCATGATTGGTTAAGTTTTGGAGGGTTTTAAACGCTTCAAGTGTTTTAAGAAACAAATACAACTTTTCGACAGGTAAAGCTCCTGTCATCCTCAGTTTGTCTTGCCCCCGTGTTTTATCACCTTATTAGAGGGAACTTCGTAGACACTGCGCTTTGGATTGTATCGTCCTCGCATCGTGCCTGGGACGTCTAGACGCCATCGTCACTGCGGGTCGTAAGACTTCATTATTTTTGTAATATTTGTTTATTGTATTGTTCCTAATAATTGTTGTCTTTTCAGGTTAAAATGTAATTGTAATAGTTAATTATATTGGATAGTAGTCTCAGTCCCTCCGAGTCACATATGTAATTTTTTGTGCATGTTTAATGTTATTTTGAATTAATATTGTTTTTCAGGTACCATATATTTATTTTATTTATGAGTAGTTGATGTAATCTTATTTCAGTCTGATTTGAATATTAATTTAATTGTGTTTTAACATTTTTCGTTGATATCATGACCTGGGCAGCGCCTAATTGGTCATATTAATTTAACCGTGTTAATATTTTTACATTTAGTACAAGTTCATTTTGTTGTACCCCATTCTATGATCTAGGTTAAAATGTAGATGATTATTAAAGTAGATTAGTTTAAGAACTTAGTTTTATAACATGTTTGTGTAGATGTAATTTAATTTTTAGCACTTGAAAAAGGTATGGGTTTTACCAAATCGAAACGTCGTGATTGGTAATTTTCTCGTAATGATGGCAAATGTCCAACTACCTTTGTCTCCCTCATCTTCAGTTGTTACTTACTACATTGGCCTACATTGAAAAACGATTTATTTGTAACTAACTTACACCGATTAAAGAAACTCATACCTCCAACAAAATTACTGATCACAAATGGACTCACTATTTAACTTGAGTTATTTTTAAATATTCCAACTTCAGTAAAATAAGAGGAAGTCTCCTCTATGACATAAAAAACCTCCGTGAAAATTGGGTTTCTCAAAATCAAATAAAAAGTCTCAAATCTGAAATTCAGGGTGATGTCCTTTGAAATTCAGGATGATCTTGAGGATTTAAAACTAACACAATTTCAATAAATATAATGTTGATCTTAAACTATAGAATTGTGATGAATGAATTAAGATATTTAACATTTACGTATACACTTTTAATGTCTTATAAAACAGACGAAGTGATACCGACACAACAATACTTTTAACACTTCTCTCCCATTACTCTTTTGGTGGGGTTATGGGATTAATAAAATTCTAATAAATAGCCCTCACAAAAAAGACATTAAGCTTTATAGCTTCATTGAAAACATAATATTCCACTTCGCTTTTAGTTATAAAAGAGCTACACTCAGCTGTAAACTTAACAAATAGCCTACGTAGGAGGACACTCATGCTCTCAGTTAAGGATGCTGCGCGTAACTATCACAAGTTCTTGCTTTCGAATCGAAGTTACCATTTTGAGTACTACTATACGTAATTTTAAATACAATATCGTGTATGTGGGAGTCTATAATTAACTATTAACAATAAAAAATAAAAATAGACAATAGAACATAAACAGTAAATAATAAACAGTCTATAATATTAGTATCAGATAGTAGGAACCCCTCCCTAGAAAACTATTCAGAATGTCTTTTATTGAGTGTGTTTTTGAACAGAATACACTGTTTTGGTCTTTGAACATTTGTTTCAACTGAACTATTCTAAACACAAGCACACCAATCCTACGTACACAAGTGACAAGCATGGCCTTCATTTTTCCTCCCACCTAGGGATAGCAAATATTTTCAATATATCGATATATTGCAAACCTAAATTCGATATAATGATGATATCGACAGAAAAATATCGATATATCGGGTAAGCAATATATCGAATTGTAAATGATTTATATGATTAAAATTATGCATTAACTCTTATGTAACGACCATAAAACACTCTTGTTTTGCTTGTCACCATGTAGAATAGTCTACTAAATGTTAACATTAAATACATTTATCTATACGAAACAAGTTGTGGTTTGTGGGGTTGAAAGAAAAATATTCGAAATTATAATGATTATACCTTTAATTACTATGTAAATTATAAAAGAATAACATAATAACATTGTTATTTTTGTTTTACACATTTAAAAATGCCTAACGCTTCTGATAAACACTAAAAATTAAACAAACTAATTCTCTAAACCTACTCCCAAAATTTGTCAGATAAACCATTTAAAAATAAAAGTTTGGGAATCAATTTTCCACAGTCTGTTTCGTTTTTACATACTAAATAAAGTTTTGTACATATAAGAGGCAATTTAAATGTTTTTTTCGAATCGTGATGATTTTGAGGAGAGAGAAAAGTGTCAATATTTAGTGATATGATACTGTATATCGGACCAAAATATCATGGCTGATATTATCGAAAGAAAATATCGATACTAATATATCGATATATCGAAACAAATTTATCAATATTTCCTATACATCGATATATCGTTGCCATCCCTTGAATTTGGCAATTTCAAATTAATTCAAATTAAAAAACAACACAAACAACATGAACAGTAATATTAATTAATTAAGGATTTATATTACAAAATCGGAAAAGAAAAGTTAAAAAAAACAAACTTAATTCTATCGTAAAAAGTGACTCGTTGCAAATAAAAACAGAAAAAGTCTTTTTTCATATAGCCAGAACTACTAATATACCTTTTATTTGTGATTTTCGGATTTCCAACACAGTAAAGCTACACATAGTTAGTAATTTACTTACTACTAACTAATTAAGACCTAACCTAACCTGACCCACCCGCCCGCCCATACATGTACAGTGGTACTGACCCACCCGCCCACCCATACACGTACAGTGGTATTGACCCATCTGCCCACCCATACACGTACTGTGGTACTGACCCACCTGTCCACCCATACACGTACAGTGGTACTGACCCACCCGCCCACTCATACACGCACAGTGGTACTGAAACACCCGCCCACTCATACACGTACATTTGTATTGACCGACCCGCCCACCCATACACGTACAGTGGTACTGACCCACCCGCCCACTCATACACGTACATTGGTACTGTACCCCCATATTTTTTATTAATAATGTTTTGTTTTGTGAGATGGGTATATATTGCATTAGTTTTTTAGTTAAGTTACAAATAAATAGAAAAATGATATTTAAATAATGGCAATCTCAAAAGTATATTAAACATCTCTAAAAAAGGACCAGCTTATAGTAAGTATGGTGAGATGACTTTGCTGGTGATTTTCTTGGTAAATGTGTGTGTGCGTGTGCGTGTGTGTGTGTGTGTGTGTGTGTGTGTGTGTGTGTGTGTGTGTGTGTGTGTGTGTGCGTGTGTGTGTGTGTGTGTGTGTGTGTGTGTGTGTGTGTGTGTGTGTGTGTGTGTGTGTGTGTGTGTGTGTGTGTGTGTGTGTGTGTGTGTGTGTGTGTGTGTGTGTGTGTGTGTGTGTGTGTGTGTGTGTGTGTGTGTGTGTGTTTAGGAGAGGCCCTATCTCCTTCTTAGCCTTAACTTTACATAGTAATCTCTTTACTCTGCCCACTCCCAAAAGACTATTGATCTGTGAGAGGAAATTAAAGGAAGTTACAGAAGGCAAAGCTAATATCGACTATATGGAAGATGAAGGGTGTGTGTGGGAGTGTAGCCATGCGGCTCTGTGCACCGCAAGAGAAGACTCCTGGAATATAGCGCGTTGCAGGACACGGCTACACTCGGAGATGTTATAAAAACTCTAAAGGAAATACAGGATTACTTAAAGAAAAAAAACTGTAACAAACTTTAATAAGTTTTATAGTGTCTTGAGAGAAGAAATGTAGAGCAATACAGTCACTTCGGGAGAAGGAATGGAGAAAATGAAAACTTTATAATGAAAGTTGTATGTTATTTGACGGTGGAAAATTTAGTGGTGAGGAGTAAAGTGGAACCTCTGGAGAACCGAGTGGTGCGGGAAGAAAATGTGAAGGACGTGGTTAAAAAGGTGGGGCGCCCTTGATGTCAACATCACAGTAGACATTGTAAACGTGTGCAACAAAACAAAATGGTGGTTTTCTGTTAAAAGATTAGTTTCAAGTATAGAGAAAACAACATATATAAAGGACTGAGTCTCATGGAAAATACTACATACTACCCGACAACACGTCTTAACTGTTCTCAGATTAAAATTGAAAAGTCATATTTTAAAAGTTAGAGATTTTAAGTCACATTTAAAAAAAAAGAATACGAATATTTTTGTTTTTGAAAACATCTGTATTTGTAGTATACTTCGTTTAATATATTTGGCTTTTATACGTAGTAGACTGGAATATGGAATCATTTGCTGGGAGGTGCATATAAAACCAATTTATATTTAATCACTGTGTTACAAAAACTTTTTGTAAGGACGGCTCTGAAAAAGGGTCAGTTTGAGTCCTTCCACCTCAACAATTTTACCTCTGTTTAGTATTTATTGATCAAGTTATTAAATTCTAACGTATCATAATTAAAATTAATCAAATACAGAAATTAAATTCCAGAATAAGTTTATAAGTCCACGCCTGACGAAACCAAAAACCACTTCTATACGCTTGCATTATAGAAGGGGTTCTCAAACTTTTCAGGCCGGGTCCCCCCTCCCCTTGACATACTTTAGGCTAGCGCCCCCTTATAATTTAATTATTACAATAGTATTTTGAATACAAAGTGCAAAGTTTGTTATAATGTGTTTGTATTTACTTCAACGTTGTCATTAAAGTAAATATTAAATAATTTTGTTTAGGATCCTGTGCATGTAACGACAATAACGTTAAAAGCCTTAAATCGTAGGCTAGAGGGACAATCCATTATTATTTTTAACGCAACAACGTCTGTACTATTCAATATATAATTCCTAAATAGTTGTGTTTTTCATGATCAACAACTTGTTTTATTTTTTCTGCCTAACTAATTCAATATTCATTTTCCCAATTTTCTCGAGCCCCCGGGGGTCGCGCCCCACAGTTTGAGAACCTCTGAAATGTGTAACACCAAGACTATTTAACCACATACCCTTAGAGGTAAGAACAGTAGGGGGTGATATGTCATTTCTAACGAAGTTATGAGAATGGTTGTTGACAATAATTGATTGTGAAAGCCTACTCCTATGTTTATTGTGTATGGGTATCTGTGTAAAGATTAGTGTGCGTGAGTGTATGTGTTTAGTTACTAAATATATAAAACGTTTAAACGATTATTTTATAGTTTTATGCGATTAAAAACAGGAATTGATAAATTTTTATATTGATATATGCATATTAAATCTATTAATGTTCAATTTATAATTATATGAAATTAAAATGAGAAATCGTAAAAAATTGTAGGCTACTACTTGTAACGAAATTTGCCAATTGGTTCAATCAATATGGTTTTTATTTGTTATTGGTAATAGGTTTTATGTGTGTTGTATAAAAGTAAGGATACTTAATTATGTGTAAATTCTGCTGACATCAACGAAGGACTTACAAGTAGTAAACAAGTCAGGTAGTGAGTTTATAAACCGTACTATTAGTGTGAATGATATTAATTTTATTTGTACGATCAATTGTTATATTTCTCAATGCTTTGTTTTAATTGACAAATGCTGCTGTAATTAAGTATTGTCAAAATAAAATCAAAACTTCTTTTGTATATTTGTTTGACGAACAATCGGAACACGCTCCGCGTACCTTCGGAACTATAGGAGCGGTACAGGTATTTACTTCATGGACACGTTGGAAATCCAACCCTGTTCGTCAAAACCACCTCATATACTTACGGGCGTACTGTATATGAATGACGGAGACCTTCTATTGGAGTCAATAATATGCGTCTGGTGACTTCCTGATGCCATTATAGGAGATGCAGTGTCCGAGTGGTTTAAGGCGTTTGTACTTTGAACTTGAGTTAGGGATGTCACAGGTTCGAATCTTGCCTTGTCTGAACGTTTTTGTCAGTAATGCTCACCTTATATTGAACTAGTTGTCTCTCTTACTCTGTCTGAAGGGGGTTTCCCGCCCAGATCAATATTGTAAGAGGAATGGGCAGATAAAGGTTACAGACGAGAGCGGCCGGATATTTTACGTTAATTCACTAACACTCCTTTTTTGTTTCCGTTAATTAACTACAACTTGATAAATATTCTATTACTCTAAAAACTGTTTCTCACTCATAGTTACGTCCAATGTGATATTCCTTATCCGCTAGGAATCCGATATCGCAGGCCTTATCGCTTCCCAAGAACTTACACACGGAGAGCGCCTTCGGCGGTAAGTCAGTCATTGGATTTACCAGTTTGTGATCAACTTTAGTAGCTACCTAACCTAACTTGATCTAACCTAACTTAACCTAAACGTAATTGCGATAAAAAAGTAGTGGTAGTGAACTAACGGAAATAGTAGTGGAAATGAATAAACGGAAAAGGTCCGATCGGCATTTTCTTTTTATTTAAAGAAACTAAAATAAGAGGTACATAGCCTAATAATATTGTTGTTGTTGAGTGTAAACCTGCTCCCCTCTTGACTGCATCCAACAAAAACAAATACTGGGATCCTAATTTAATAACGTTCAGAAATTTTAATCGTAGAAACATTTTTAAAAAATTGTTATTTTATTAATACACTCCATCGCTTCTGTTGTCAACAATGTCAAAGGGATATAAACAATATTATATAGATTTCAAAAGTTTCACCCATATACTTAGTGGTTAATTACAGCCTCTAATAGTCCTTCTTTTTGTTGTGGTTGACACAGAAAACTACGGAGAATATTAATGACACCAGCCGCATAAGCTTGAGAAGTAGAATTAATATTTCATGTTTTTTAAGTCAACTAATATTGTGTGAAAATCGATGATTATTGGCTGATGTTTATAAATTTGTTACGTTTAACTCTTGTATCTTTTTTAGCAAATCTTTAGTAAAACATTAAAATAACTTTAAAATATATGCTATGTATCATTTATGTACTTAAATAAATAATCTATGGATATAAATAATTAAACCAACATTTTAATTGTTCTGTTTCTTCTGTTTAGTTTAATTGATTACATTAAAATCCGCATCAAACTATTAAAAATTGAAATAAAATTATTACGGGTATTTATATACTTTATTTATACTTATCACTACTGGTCTTCCAAACGTATTATTGAGTCAACACCAGTAGCGTTGATCTAGTTCGTTATTCACGGGTGTTCAGTTGGTAATACTGTACAGCAATTATCTAGGGTGTAAGTCAGATTGGTCCATTTCAATTCCCCTCTGCTGAAACTGAGACCGTTATGCTCCACGTAAGAGCACAAGTCTCCATATATTAAAGGGAAAGTGCCTCTGAGTTTCATGGATTATTCATGAACAAGTTTTAATAAAAACATTTGGCCTTCGTATTTAATAATAATTACCATATTCCACTGCATACAATCACACACGAACAATCTGTCCTGTGAATTAATTAAATAAGGATATATTTCTGTGTATATTTTTCCGTTAAACTATCGATCAATGTATCTTATAGTGCCATATTCTAAATTATTAATGTACAAGGCACGTCAGAAGTTTATATCTAAACGATTAGTAAAATATATACAATTTTACAATGTTATATCCAGGTGATTTTTTGGGTCTACTATGTTTTAAAATTTGAAAATGTGGATTATAAATGTTTTATAAAATAGATTAATCAATGCATTAAGAGAAACGGAATGGGCAAGTCATATTTTCCAAACACATTCTCTCTTAATGACATGATAAATATAATTAACCATTTATCGTAATGTGATCCAATTATACAAACATTTTCGTAATACAGCATCATAAAAAGACACAAATAATTTTGTTTTTAACTATAGATTTTATTAAAAAGGCCATTTTCCACTATTTACCCAACAATTTCAAAACATAAAGCAAAAACATATGTTTAAAAGAACATTTGACTTGTTAGTTTAAATATATCTTACCAATTAATAATTAATACATTAAATAAACTTACTGCTGTAAGAAACTGCCACATTAGCAGCGTCATTGAAATAATTACCTGAAATCAAAAATAATTAGTTACTTAACATTTGATAAATATTGATTTAGTAACTGATTAAAGTTTCTGCAACTAATACTCATATACTGTACATTTAGCTTAAGGTACTTTATAGTTTCAAGCTATGATTGAAACTATAAAGTACCTTAAGCATTTTTATAACAGTAAAAAAGGCGTTCAGCGTCTATTCACCACTGTAAAAATATTTCATTTTTAGTTTATGAACTATTTGCGATTTAAGTAATTGAATACTACAGAATGTTTTAGGTTTTATTTAACCAACAACAAACCAATGCAAAATAATATACAGGTAACATTTTGCAGGAAGGAAATGTGTATACTGTGGAGTACAAGGATCGGATTCTTGAATAATTAGCCCAGATAAATTGGTTGGGGTACTTAACCATAATCAAACTTCAAGAACGGACATTCAGCCCAGATAGGCTAAATGTCCAACACCAAGGTAATATAGTTTTTGTCAGTTTACTATTAGGTTTAGTTGTTCGTTTACCCATGGATCGAGTTCCACTAATTGATAATGGTGGGCAACTCGTTGAAGATCGTTTAAGTTAAGTATAAAATTGAAGGCTTTGTAAAGTGAATCAATGGAAGTTTTAAAATATTTTCTGTATGAAATATAATTAGTATGTAAAAGTACTAGAGATACTTTATGAACAAAATAATAAAATGATAGCGATATGAATATAAATTGAAAAATAACCATGCATGAGTTCTTTTACTGTATAGTATGTACATAATAAATTTGTATTTAAATAAATATTCTAAGTGAAGAATACAATGGCTATTTTTGTATTTTATTCGTACTTTGGTACAATTGAAAGCTCCTATTAATGTCGGGAAAAAATGGTACATAAGTAAATGAAAAGAACCACTCGTTCAACATCGCAATGTCCAAAATTCATAATTTAGTTTCAAATCATGAACTTTCATTTTTTTAAACGCTTAAACTCAAGGCTTTATACAAGTTAATTGCGTTCCGTTGGACGCCACAGAGTGACCTTGAGACGGAATGTCGATTTAATATTGGCACATATAGCTCAAGGAAGTAATGCAACGGAAACCACAAGGTTGCATGGATAGTGCCATTTTTAAAAAATACATAGTTTTATTTTCAAAAAATAGTACTTAAAGAAATGTAATCATGACGGTGTTTCATTGATTTAATGAAGAAATGAAAACGCAGAATGTTGAATCATACTCTCATATACCCACTTTTCATACATAGCCCACTTAATTTTATTAATAGATTACTCAAATTGGGGTTATTTTTGTAAAACCAATTTGAGTTTAAAAAATGCTCAAAATAATTAATACGTAGTATGAATACGGAAAGCCTTTCACGCTTTTTGCTTCAATTGTTTAACGATGCAAATCAGGTAAAGTACATGGCTTGAACTTTAATTTAGATCAAAGTTTTAATGTATTAACAAAATTGTTTGGCTAAAATGTGTTTTGTCAATCTAATTTCATAATACCTCATGTATTGATACAGTACATGCACCGATATATAACAATTTAACGATATATAATAATAAAATAAGATATTATTGAACGGTTTTTAAGGCATAAACAGTAATCATAAGATCTTCACGGCACCTATTGGGTCGAATCATATCAATTCGAATAGAAATTTATTAATTCGAATCAATGTATCGAATTGAAAAAGGTTTGCTGCGTCGTTTTTTTATTCAAGGAAAATTTCCTGTTTTTTTTTTATCAAACGTAATTCTGTCTTGAAAGTTTCTACGAATCCTGAATTATTTCAAATGTCAAGGCTCGTAGACAAGTCGAAACTTAGGATGGTGATATACAGATGTTCAAAATGACTTTAATCCTAAATAACCAGTGATATAATCATAGACATGAAGTAAAGCTGAGGCCACAGATCCTCCTTGGAGCCTTAATGGTTTAACTCAAGTAAGTAATGCAAGGGGGAACCACAAAGTTGCATACTCAGCGCGTACTTATTCATAACCCCATCATTGTTATGTCTAGCTTAATGTACACTAGATGTTCCCACAGCAAGGCAATTTTTGAAAATAAATCATTTATACTTGAACACTAGTTCATATCATTATGTACTTTTTGGGAACATTAAATTATAAGTTTATAATTCATTTTACTAAGAAAAATAACACTTTGTTCACAATTTGTTAGTGACAACACACTCTTCATGTATATAAACACTGTGACCCATCAACCTGTCTCCCCCCTCCCCCGCAAATAGAACATTCTCCGAGGCACATTTCTATACACTGAACTTTCGATAGATTGTCGGAAACCAACCGTGTTGGATGACTACTTGTTCAAATAAAAATATATCCTATTATATATTTCATTATTTTGCAAGTACAATAGTAATATAAATGAACATGAAAATTCTAGCGATACGTAATGGTAAATAAAATCCATAGGCTACAAGAATAGTACATAAAATGAATTATACTGACGAATGTTTTAGGGATATAATGTATTAAAATATAAAACTAGATTGGAGCTTAATTAATCCATAGGTCATGTGGAATTCTTTAAATGGCACATTGTAGGGCCTTTCATCAATCAAAAGCTTTCTCACCTTGATCTTAAAAGTATGTCAATATGATTCCTGCTTTTAAAAGTTTGGTTTTGAATTAAACAAAGTGACCCCATTGTAAAAATGTTTTTTTTTTTTTAATGGTGCTTAGATATTTATGGATTGTTATATTATTATTTCTGAAACTATAATTTTAATGTATGAGATTTTGTTATTAAAATTCTAAGGGAATGAATAATATCTTAAGGGCTTTTAAAATACTATCCTCCCTCACTGCTCGTTTTTGAAGTGTAAATATGAAATGTGCCCTTGAATTCTCGTTACTCCAAACCTCAACAGCATAAGACAGAAACGAGTATATTATTCTCTAATATGCTGTCATCATCACTTCAAACGAGTAAAACTTCATAGAACAAAAATCCCTGAGGAACCCCTTTCACTATACGTCCAGAAGATAACTGAGGTAATTTATGATATCTAAATGAGTCATCATTTAGGTTACGTACAAGCTGAATTTTTCCACAAAGAAAGATGACACCCATGAGTGGTTGACTTCCATAAAACCGAAAGTCAACAATATTTTACGAAGAATTTTACATCAACTATGCCGAACGCTTTCGTTAGATAAAAGACCGTTTCCATTGAAGGTTGGCCAGAGTCAAGAGATTTGACAATTGAATAAATGAGAGCATTAACAGCCTCTAATGATGACATACCTTTGGTGAAACCAAATTGTCGATAGGATAGTATTATTAGATAGCATAAAATCTGAAATCTATTGAGAAAAACATTTTCAAAGATTTTAGTGATATGATATATCATGAGATAGATCTGTACTCATTACATTAATCTTTAGAACCTTTTTTTAAAGAGGTTTAACAAAAGAAGCTTTAAGGATTCCGGAAACTGGCCAGAAATAAATTGATTAGATAGGTGAGAGGTTCTGAAATAATATCTTTATCGTGCTGAAGCAAACTGGATGAGATCTCATTTACTCCGACAGAGTTCTTTGATTTTAACGATTAAATATCATATTAAACCTACATATTAATAGGAGTTGTAGGAGTTTAAAATTGTGAATTAGAAACAGAAATTATATTAAAATCAAAGATTGTGAGGTTAAAATTAGGTATCAGTGTCTGCCCTACTCATTAGAAGTGCTTGTTAAACATTTTGTAAGATCATTAGTTCTCACTGGAATAGTCAAAGACAATTTGAAGACTGAACACGGTTTTGACAACCTCTGCTCGTAGATAATGTTCCATATCAATTTGCTTTTATTTGTTAACTAACTACACTTCCTTCAAGACAGCGTCGGATTCACATATCCTTACAATTTGTTTATATTGATTTCTGGTATTTTCACAAAGAATGCGAATATGATGAGAGGCTGAAAGATTTTTGATATTCTTCTTTTTTGATTTTATTGATTTTTTTATTGATTGATATTTTTCTGATTTTCTTTGTTTTGGTAAGATTTTTTCTTACCAAGGTAAAGAAAAAATCTGTTCTAAAGCTCCAAAACGTTATTATTAGTTGGATGCTTAGTAGTTGATGAACTCTTAGTAACTTTTTATAAAGGGAAAAATAATATTAAAATGATATTTTACCAGATACATAGATGCATTAATAGCATTATTAAATTTATTAGCTATAAAACACATCCCACTTTATTTTGTTCAAATAATACTAGAAAATCCGAATATTCTGCTGTGAAAAATTTCGCTTTATTATGAATTCAGGATGTGGAAGTGTCATAATAGAAGACATATGGATCGTGGCCTCCTGAGCATGATGGTCCGATATTGCTGACACAATAACTCGCCGAGTGATAAAATTGTATGGAATATTAGTACAAATATTATTGTTGTCGTGATGGATTTTCTTACTTCTCTAGTATGTATGGTGACAGTGTGGCGCAGCCAAAAAGACTTTAAAGTATGAATTAGTGCTGTGCAAGATTTACTTAAAATATCAGTATTGAAATCTCAAATCACAACCAAACCTGAATTTTGAACAATTATACTTCTTAAATATAAAACACGCTCTAGACATTTTCTACATCAAATTAAATTGGGCATAAAAAACTTCTGTTTTGAAAGCAAATTTAAAATAAATGAAGTCAGTAGAACAACGACTGACAGTAAGTATTATAAATGTTTTAATGTCGGTGGCATGCCTTGAGATAAGAGAGCTTGACTGACCTTTCACCTTTGGCGGAGCCAACTTTCACACAATTTGGTTACGTGGCAAGGCACGCAGACACCTGTTCAGCGAACGTCTTCATTCGGAAACATAGTCATTATAGTTCCCATGGAACCTAACATCACCCTTTGAACTGGTCTCCATTTCAGTCTCTTCCTTATCTAACACTACAATATTCTTCCTTGTTTTCTTACTGGCATTTTCAAGTGGTTGAATGTTGCTATTGAATTACGTAATGTTTAAACATATAATTTTTGTGAAACTTTCCGTTAATTCACTACCAATACTTTGGTTAGGTTATGTTAGGTTTAGTTATGTTATGTTAGGTTTGGTTAATTTAACCTAAGTTACGGCTATGGTAGTGAATTAACGGAAAAGTTCCTTTTTTGTTTTTGCAGTTTCATTGTAGGAATAGCTTTTTTAAGTTTTAACTTAAACTGTTTTTTCATATACCGTAAATAGTATTTTAACATGAAAAAAATCGTCATATGAAAACTTCGTAATTATTGTCAAAGTTACTGAAAAATAAAATCAATGTATACTAAAACTAGCCTCTTTTATAAACACTAAAAAAAATCATATAGTTGGTAAAAATAATATTCACTATTCCAATTATTTAAATTTTATTAATGAGGCCTTTCGTAATCATCAGGCTTTGTTTTTGATTGAAAGGAAAAACCTTAATAATTTGTTTTTTTACCAGGACAACTGGATTTTACTTACCTAGTTTCAATATCTCCAACATATTTTATTCTGCTTGTCCACTAGTGGATCTTTCAGGCTCAGATTTTTCAAATAGCATTAAGGATTGCAAATAGTTATAGAACATATTGTCAGCCCTATTTGGAAGAAATTTATTTCCAGTTAATTGATTTTACATACTAAACAAATTATTTTAGTAGCCTGAAATAAACAAAAACTTAATTTAACTAGTTACCTGATTGAAGAAGAATGCATCCAAACGTAAGGTTTTTAGTCCAAAATTAATTTTAAAAAAAAAACTTATGTTCTTAATATTTGTAATGAGCTAACAGAACTTTGTTTTTAATGAATTATATTTATCTTGTACATTATAATTTCTTAATATTAATAGATGTATTGAATAGTGACATTTTCAGAATAATCACAAATTATTTCTTGTGTGTCTATAATTAATTGTTATAGTTTCATGTTGAATGTATTAAAGTAATTGTTTGTTATTTAATTATTATTGTTTATTTGTAGTTCTAAAAATAAGATAGCTTGTGGTTCTTAACATGCCCCCCTACGGGGGTGTAGGGGAATTTCAGGGGAGGTGTGAGTAAATTTAAAAGATATAATGTTTATTAAATTTAATTATCACACACACACACACACACACATATATATATATATATATATATATATATATATATATATATATATTCAAAGATATTTCTCTTTTTTTGTAAGCTGTATTGTACTTCTGCGAAACTCAAACGTAACTATAACGCATAATTATTCTAATAATAAACTATCATACACCTAAATACCGAAATTAAAATCAGAACGTATTGGCGAGTTTGATCAGGTTACCACCGGTAAGGATTGATTGTTTTCACTTCCACCTACGCATAAAAAAAACCTACCTACGATTAGGAGTAAACGTGAATGAAATGTGAATGTGGATTTTCTGCACTAGCATACATAAAATCAAAATACCGAGCAAGGATGGATATTGAAAGTGATCTGAGGAGTGCTTTCTCACAGTTACAACCAAACATTGAAAAACTTACCAGTGCCAGCCTTCACATTCATGTAACAAAGTTCCTCATATTGACTACCTTAAATTAACTTAAATTTTCTCAATTCTCTGATTACAAAAAACAAATAAAGCAATTTATATTATTAATAATTGTTAATACTATGTTATGCGTAGTAATAGGAAATGTCTGTTGTAAAATAAACTGAAGTTTAACTCAACAACGTGCTACACCTGAACCTAACCTAATCGTTAATATTCCAATTGGTAGTATATTTATATTTGATTATTTATGAAAGCAGTTATTTTTGTTGTTTCAATAGTCGTTACAGTTGTTATTGTATGAACGTATTTTAATTATGAAGCTATAATTGATTGTAAAGCATTTTTGTATCAATCAATTTAAAATATTTATCTAGTATGACGAGTTAAAAACTTTAATTGTGGCAGGATTTGAAAAACTACTTAATAAATTAGTCATATCCCCGTAATATGTAACTGTTTCTGCGTTACATAACACAATCGCCCGACAACTAAGGACAGCGCACAAATACTGTTAAGTACCATGTGGTACTGCATACGTGTATGGGTGGGCCTCTACCATGGTACGTCTATGAGGAAGTGGGAAGATCAATAGCACAGTACGTGTATGAGTGAAGTGGTGGGGCAATACAACATGGGTTGTGAATGGGGTGGGTGGACGACACATCAATTGAAAGTTTGGACCTTTTCCGTTAATTCACTACCACTACTTTTTTTATCACAATTACGGTTAGGCTAAATTAGGTCAGGTCAGGTTAGGTGGCTACTAAAGTTGATCATAAACTGGTAAATCCAATGATTGACTTACCGCCGAATGCACTCTCCGTGTGCAAGGTCTTGGAAAGCGATAAGAAAAGGACAGCGATATCGGATTCCAAGCGGATAAGGAATACCACAGTGGACGTAAAAATGAGTGGGAGACAGTTTTTATAGTAATAGAATATTTATCAAGTGGTAGTGAATTAACGGAAACAAAAAAAAAAAAGCAAAAAAAAAAATAATAACGCTATTGAATTAATGGAAAAGATTCAAAAGTTTCTCATGAGCGATACTGTCATATGCATGTCAACTGTAAATTGACTCAAATAATTAACATATCTGGTAGATGAAAGACCCTAAAGGAAGTATCATAAATGAAATTGTTAATCTAAGAAAACTAAAATAAAATGTTAGTTTTATTTTACATGTTTATTTTTAGTTAATGGGCTATTCCACTTGTTAAAGTGGCCAGTCAATTCTGGTTTTTTTCTTTCTAAAATATCTTTTAAAACTAAAAAAATATATTTATTCGAACAACAATGGGATCCAAGATCTACAAGTAGGTGTCAACTTAAAAATTTTAAAGAAAACGTGGTTATGTGAAATGTAATGTTACACTGCCATTTCAAGCTAAAAATGAAAGATGTAATCAGAATTTACAGAAGATGTGTATTTCTAGTTGTTAATTATTTTGTTATTTTATTTAATTGGTTATTGCTTATGTACTTTCCTAACTACAACTGTTTTGTCATGGCAAAAATAAAACAAAATTTGTTTACTCTTAATTCATAATGCACGTCAACGCAGTTTTAATTAGTTAATACATAGGTGATGACTAATTAAATAAAATAACAAAATAATTAATAATTTGAAGAACGCCACATCCTTTTAAAATTCTGATTGCACTATCGTTTTTTGCTTTAAACTATCCACATTCCTGTTTAAAACTTTGAAGTTGATTCCTAGATCTTGAACCCCAAGTGATTCCTAATAACATTGAAACCCTCTAAGTTTAGTGTGGATTAATTTTATTTTAATAGTGAATTCAAATATGAAATCTTTTTTATACAGTAGAAACAAGGTAGGGGTAACTAACTTAAAACTCAACATTTACAGATGTTGCATATTGGAACAGACACTATAGCCTAATTGATACTGATGAATAAATGAAAATTAATACTGAAATTAGTTGTGTTCCGAATTTTAGCAAAATGCACAACGTAATGTGTCGAACCAATTAAGTTTCACAAACAAATGACGGTTATATTACTTAGAAAATCGCGGTGTTTAGTAGAGCAGCCACTGATAAAATTTATTTTATGAATAATAAAACCATAGTGCATAAAACAAAAGTAGAACTATTATTGTAGATTACAACCTTTCAACTCTCTATTTATGACGTAAGCCTACTCTGGGTGGGAGAGGGAAAGTTATTACTCTTAATATCAAAATAAACAAAAAATCAAATACCAGAAATCATTACAGAACATGGCTCGTAACAAACACTTCTGCTTGAGAATGTATTTAGAACTCAACAATATGAACCGTTTTACAAACCTAATAGATTTCTTTCTACTAAAACATCCCAAAACTCCATTGTCACCGAAAACTTTCTTTCTGGACAATCGGGTTTTCCTACCTGTCTATGACTTCTTCTAGTGGTTCAATCGAGAGCTTTCCCCAGATTACAAAGATGGCGTTTTCGACGAACGGCGGTGAGGTGGCGATGCCATGGTCTGTACAGTGCGCTGAACCGTATCGGTCGTTCCTCACCTTGAACCTGTTGAACCTGGACGCATGAATGAACCTTGGCGGAGCTGCTTGGAAGCGGCGTTACGACTGGGTACCTGCCTCTGATGTAACAGTCGTTGGCCCTACTATGTTAACGTATATTTCTATTCATTGAGGTTAAATTTAACAAAGTATTAAGTAACACTACAGTTGACAGGAGTTTATACCTGTCGAAACGTTGCTTTTTTTTCATTACATTTACTTTAGCGTTGAATATCTCCCACAAATCTACCAAACACGAAGAATCCGATGTCAACAAATAACATCAAAAAATATGATTGACATCGGTGTTGACAAGCTTCCCTTATTTAAATAAATTATTTTGCTCCTCTCCGTTTAAGTGAATTTTAATTCATAACAATAAATAGGGTAATTGACATGCCCAGTAAACTCTGCATATTTTACATTCTTGTAAATCCTTACTCAAAGATAATACACTTTTAATATTCCCTTCCAAGTACATATTAATACCTCAACTTTTGTACGTAAGAATTTTAATCAATTTAAAAATCCAGTACATTGTAATTACAGTTTTAGAAATAATATTATAACATCCCTAAACATAAAACATCCTTTTTGAAAAAAAAAAACCTTATTTACAATGGAATAGCCAGGAACTTCTTCTTATTATATTCTTTGTTCAAGAATTACCTGAATTTTTAAAGAAAGAATCAGATTTAAATAAATTTAAGGGCAAGGTGAGGAAGACTTTCATTTAAAGAATGTACCTATAAAGTGGAAGAGTTCATAGAGAAAAGAATTTTGGTTTTAGATTAATGTTAAGTTTTAGTTTATTATTGTATTTTAGCATAAGATCCTTTATAACAAGGTATTAAGTAACACTACAGTTGACAGGAGTAACACTAGTAACCTGTCGAAACGTTGATTTTTTTCATTACATTTAGTTTAGCGTTGAATATCTCCAACAAATCTACCAATCACGAAGAATCCGTTGTCAACAAATAACATCAAAAAATATAATTGTAAGTTATTTGGCCCATCTTAAAGTTACAAAACATAGTAAAAGTAACGTGATTTACAATGTTTTGTAATTACGTTACTATGTCATGTTTGTAAACGTTCCAAAAAAAGAAGTTTTTATTACATTTGATTTACTGTTTGCAATCCAAAAGAACACTTATAAAGTTATACGTTATATAATCTTAACGAATAATTTTGTAAAATTTTGATTACATGTAAGCATATTGTTATTGGTATAACCATGTTTTCCCAATTCTAAACCATTCACTGAATTTAAACTTACAGGAGGGATTCAAACAGAGCTTACACTGTCTGTGTAGTAAATATTATCATATTAACATGGACATATATTTAGGCGTTACCTGACTATCCTAAGGGATTTATTGGTCTGATTTAATCGATAAATCAGTAGTAACGCAGATTCCTGTATTAGGATTGAGTATCTAGTCTCGTCGATAAATCAGTAGTAACACAGATTCCTGTCTTAGGACTGAGTATCCAGTCTCGACAATAAATCAGTAGTAACGCAGATTCCTGTCTTAGGACTGAGTATCTAGTCTCGTCAATAAATCAGTAGTAACGCAGATTCCTGTCTTAGGACTGAGTATCCAGTCTCGTCAATAAATCAGTAGCAACGCAGATTCCTGTCTTAGGACTGAGTATCTAGTCTCATCGATAAATCAGTAGCAAGCAGGTTTATGTTTTAGGATTGTGTATCCAGTCTCGTCGATAAATTAGTAGCAACGCAGGTTTATGTTTTAGAATTGAGTATCCAGTCCCGTCGATAAATCAGTAGCAACGCAATCTTTTTTAGGATTGAGTATGCAGTCTCGTTGATAAATTAGTAGCAACGCAGGTGTTAAAGCAGGCTAGCCTACAAGTAGATGATTGTCTTAGGATTGAATATCCAGTCGCATCGATAAATCAGTAGTAACGAAAATCAATTGTAAGGAGGTAAATCAGTAAAGGGAAAGATGGGCGTAAAAAGGGGTGCTCAACTACCGTTTCTGAATGCCACGCTTGCCGTTCTGCACCCTAGGGGGCACACCTGAAGACCACGTCAATCACAGTGCACTAATGATTCAATTGTTGTCAGTTTAGACGATCTCAGAGCGTGTGACCCGTGACGGGCTGCGACCGCACCAAACAATACTCTGTTACGGTCTGTGCGGTGACACGGCGCAGAGCGTCTAGCTGCCCTTTAACTCCAAAGGAGTGCGAATGATTCTGCCAGCTGATAAGATTTATCTTTAGATTATATATATAAAAAAATTGGGTGTGCGTCGGACCACACGGTGGAAGTTATACTTCTTTGGCCATTCTCATACACCCACTCACGCACACAAACAGACAGGATATATAAATGAAATATAAGACATTTTTCAATATTATTCAATATATTTATCTTCAATATATTATACGTGACTTCATTATTATATTATACACCTATATTATCATTATCAGTAATTTCTTCGATTAAATTTCTTCGATTAACAATCGATTAATCGATAGTTCTTAAAAATTTGTTCTTACTTTTCAGCGTGACGCGGTTTCTCGACCAACATCCCATCCCAAAGTGTCTAACGGGCGCAAAGAAGTATAACTTCAAACATATATTTTAAACTTAATTTTAGCACTTAAGAGGGATGCTGACTCTGATCTCATTTTTTATCGTGATGGTCAGCTAACAGACTTGTCTAAAACTTCCTTGTTACTTGAAGCAGTTGAAGCTAGCCTACAAGTAGACGATTGTTTTACTGTTTTTATGATAGTTGATAGTAAACGTAAAACAAATTATTGTTGCGTGCTTGTGTGTGTAAATAAATGTACTGTGTAAATTCACAGATGTTGAAAGCATATATTTACCTTTGGATTGCCTAAAAATCAGTTTCATGATAAACATAAAAAAGGAAGTTCATTTTAATAGGAATTTTAGAATGAGACGTAATTTTAATAAGAATTACATTTCACTGTGGAGCGACTGTAAATTGCATTATAAAAATAACTAATTAACATAATAATTTTAACTGGAATAGATACAGCATCCTCCAGCCAAATGAAACCTATCCAGAAAAATGGATTTGGGTCTAAAAATACAAAATTAATTATGCTTTTTGCCATTGTTGAAAACACAATTAATTGCTAAAAATATTTAAAAAACCTAGAAAAGTTCTCAGTTTTTAAAATCTCAGGGTCAGTGTGGTTAAATAATTAGATGTGCATTAAAAAATCAGACTTGATAGCTGAACGATCACCATCAATTCACACCCTGCCTAATGTGTTTCACTACGTTTACTTCGTGTTTTTGTTTTTTTTGTTTTTTTTTTTTACTCAATGTTCTTTCAATTAGAATATATTTCATTTGAAGAATGGTGCTTTGTGATGTTTTATGTGGGGCCAGTACTTTTATATAAAAATACATAATAGCACATTTTACTTTATTCCGACAAAATGGTGTGAAACAGTTTTTAAAATCTCGGGGTCAGTGTGGTTAAATAATTAGATGTGCATTAAAAAATCAGACTTGATAGCTGAACGATCACCATCAATTCACACCCTGCCTAATGTGTTTCACTACGTTTACTTCGTGTTTTTGTTTTTTTTGTTTTTTGCACATATATTTCTTGCTGAATAAGTCACTTTGACTCATGTGCTTATTTAGTTGCTTGGGTTTGAATTAAGTTATTTCTTATGACGTAACTTATTACTTATTCACTGTTGTGTGTCTACGTTGACACTGTAAGGTATGCAAGCAAGAAACATCAATAAGCAATCCTTCAAAATTGCGTAACGACAGTTTCTTCATTTCCTTAAACGTTTCAACAACTGAGCTTAACAATAGAGAGAGTCATCATTGAGAGCATATTGAGATGACGAAACGGCAGCCGCTTCAGACCGTTGTCGTCTAATGGCTTGCCACAGCGGTGGAGAGGCGGCGAAGCGGCGTGTCCGCCGGATTGCGCTGTTAAGGCCGTTACACACCTGTCCTAAACGTCAATTAATTTTGTGATAATGTGTTGTAGATGAATGATATTTCCTTTCAACATAATTGGAATACATTAAAAGTAACATTTACTGCTATATTTCCTTCATGAAATACAATAAAACCTCGACTTAACGGATTCCAATTTAGCGAACTTCGGATTAACCAACAAGATTGCAGTTGTATTACAGAATCTGAACTGTTTTACTATACATTTAAGGAGTTTTTATAAAAAGTGTTAATTTATAAAAGTCTTGTTTTTCTGAGGCAACTTCAAATATTCTACAAATAGTTATTATTATTCAGTATATTCTACGTATTATTTGTCCTGTTGGTTTAATCACTTTTATAAAATATGTACGTATTTTTTTTATCAGGGTAACAATGATCTTACAGCATCACAGTTAGTTTTGTGGCAATCTCATAACAGCTTGAGGTGAGTTCACCCTGATTTAACGGACAATCGGCTTTAACGGACAAGAGCCTGTCCCACATAATCCGTTAAATCGAGGGTTTACTGTATTAGTTCTCAACATAAAATATTAATTTAACTTCTTTCGGTCTAATTAAATGATCAGTAATTGGCGTTGTTATGGAATGTTTATATTATGACGGATTTTATGCTTCGTAATAAATGCTTGCTGTTTTTTTAGTTAAAATTATTATTTATAATACGTCAGTGATACGTGTAAACCCATAAATTATGTTCTTTTTGTAGAAAGATTTTCGTCTTTGATGTACACCCTGTCCATCTTCGACAGCCCATGTTCTACAAGGTCTTTTGCCAGGTCAAAACAAACAAATATGCTACATAACATGTATGAAATTTTAACTCGTTTTCTATATGTGTGTCTGTACGTGATTTTTACAAAAATCTAATAATCTAACAACTGTTTGAGATACAATACTGAAATTTGGTATGGAAGGGCCATTATAAAAAAATACATTTTACTAAAGAAAAGCTTGTTTGCCTGAGAACATGCGTTTTAAAACAGGGGACGTTCTAAAATGTCTATGTAAAATATCTAAAAAAAACCAAAGTTGTACAAAAAATATAAAATATAAATAAATAAATGTTAGACACTATTTTACGATTATATCCAAAGCTTTATTATGTTTAAAGGTCGAGTGATAAATGATAGAGAAATTAATATTTTGTGAAAGTAAGGGTTATAGTATGACGATTGTTTAGGCTAATTATACTTTTTTTTCGCAACATCAGTATAATTTATCTTTCGATCAGGAAACTGATCAAAATGTTGTATTATTTACTTGTTTTGACCTGAAAAATAATCTTGTAAAATGTGGTACAACCAAAGCTGGACTCCACGTTTAATTATAGTCTTATTAAGCTCGCTCTCTCAGTCCTGTTAAACTTTACAGTGGTCATGTTATTTAAGTAGATTAACATAACTATCCAAAGTGTTAAAAAAAATATATATAACATATTTATTTATACAGGGTGTAGAAAATATGGAAACGCTTTCACAACGTTATTTTTTCCATTATCTATGAAGGATTAATCATTTACTTTTTAAAATAATTGTGTTCCATAAAGTATAATTTTCGATCAGAATAATTTATACTTAAATCGTTAAATTTTCTTGTAACCATGATTGGATAATCTTGTACAGGATTTCACTTTTACAAGTGAAGTCATACAAAAGTTGTGACAGTGTTTTCATATTTTTTTCCATCCTGTATATGATTTTTTCTTATAAAATCGCAAGTAGATTAACATTTGTTGCTTTACAGAAACAGCACGAAATGAGTAATGGTATATGCAAACGTGTTAAGCGGTTTAGTCTCTTAATCGCTCAAATAAAAAATAAAAATTCAGTGGAAGTAAAACCATTGAAGTATGAACAATCAATATCACTCAGTCCAGGATGATGTGGCGAGAAAGGTGAAAATCCATTAGATGTAAAACCTTGAGTATGCTATCGTTCTAGTCACAAAAACAATCATGACCATCTCTTGTAGCTTATTAAATTTGCCACACTGTGCATCCAAAATCGAATTAATTGGTAATGCTTTTCAGTGATTCAGCCAAAATTGCGTAGGCCGATATTGTCAAAACTTGTTACATTTATGGTTTTAAACAGCTCTTCTACCTTATTCCACGTTAAAGAAAGTATAAAATATAAATTGGTTTTTAATAACATTCCACAAATATCAGAATAAATCAACAACCTAACATAACGTTTAATTTATTACGTTGCTAACCTAAACTAACCTAACCTAACCTAACGTGTTATTAGACTTTAATGTTTCACGTTACGTTAACGCATAAATGATTTTAATAATTCAATAATAAATCATGAATTATTTTTCTAGTAAATAAAAATACAAGAATAAACGAAAAGAACTTGAAAATATCTATTCAGAATATATCTGAACGTTTTCGCTATAAACAAAATCAATAACATTTGAGTCCAGTTTCAATAAAATATAGATTAAGTACCACCCTCTTAACGCTATAAGATGACGCGTATTTAAAGAATCAAGACTTACCGATGGTGAATATTATATACATAGAAAACGTACGAAAATATTTCCAGTCCAATAAATTCACATGACTAAATGAAATCAACTTTTAAACACATTAAACACTACCTTAGTGTTACACTAACGTACAAATAACAAAATTATATAAACATTTAAAAAATAAAACATTGTCATCAATTTAGTCAAGAATTCCACTGAAGAAGAGTAACTGATTAATTGTTGGATAAAGAGTAAACTATTACTATATTAACTTAATTCTTCTCCAGAACTAACAAATTCATAGTGTTCATTTAAAGGTTAGTTCAACAGGTTTTGCATTATCGTGCAGCTTGTAGCTACTGGTTGTAGAAAAAGATGGATTAGGATTCTAAAATATTCTTCGAGGGCTGCAAGATCACTTGTCAGTGTTTTCTCGGTAGCTGTGAAGTCCTTTTGATGGTAAGCTATAGCAAAATCATCTACATATATACATTTTTTAGTCTTTATGATTGGTATGTGAGAGTTATACCCTTGATTATATACACCTACAATAGATAAACCATCTAATAGGAATATTTGTGGCAGTAATTTTGTTAGTTAGTGTGGCCCGCAACCACAGCTGTTTTAAACTGCATTACATTTACATGGAGCTACACTAGCGCTCCACAATGGACCACAAAAACAGCTGATATTTTGAGACTCAAAATTTAACATTGGATGGGAAATGTATTTGTGTATAAAATCAATGGTTATACACGCTGAACAAAATTGGAGCAAGTACGGACCCCTGTGGTAGACCATGCTTCAGCTAGCTAAAATAACTTTCCTCGCGACAGAGATAAACGTTTATTATCCTGGCACTAAGCATTGACTCTAGAAGTCATAAAAGAAAGGGACAGGGAAGGAGAATGTAGTAGAACTTTAACAACAGACCTTTGCTACATACTTTGTCATAAGCCGATCAGATGTGTTTTACTTATTTTCAAACCCATTCTCGATAGATGATGTCAGAGCTAGGATCTGGTCGCTAAAATTTCGGCCAAGACGGAAACAAGCCTGCTCAACTGGAGAACTAGAATCAGGAATGGGTGATATTATGGTTGTGTAACAGCCTTTCCGGCAACTTATAACAAACACTAAGAAGATATATAGGATGATAACTTTCCACTCGTACAGTGTCTTTGTCACTACTAACTACAATACCAGCTAGGCCATAACGTGGAACAGTTTTCATGGACGAAATAAGTGCATTATTATCCGTCAATAACTGTAGGTGGGATGAACCTCCCTCATAAGGAATGGATACTGTTGAATCGGTTCCGAACTGGCGATGGCAGATTTTACTATTGGAGATATAAATGGGTATTGACACTAGATCAGTCACGTGATTGTGGGGGGTGGCACTCGAGGTGCGACATGCCACCTCAGGTAGCCCGGCGAAGGATTGCGGGGTTGTAGACGCGCTCTCTCTCTGTGTCCATATATATATACAAAATAGGACCTACGTTACTAGGATAATCACACCATTTCAATATTTTGACCTAACCTAACCTAACCTACACGGCCACACTGCTAGCCGAAGCGCCATGTCGCACCTCGAGTGTTAGTTTTGGGTTCTCTTTCGCTGCATGTCGCACCTCGAGTGTCCAATTATGACCCTCAGGTAGTCCATGTCGCACCTCGGGTGCCCCCTTGTGGGGTGTCCATTCAAACAATAGATCATATAGTTACAGAAAATCTCCAACGCTCTTTTGCCGAGGGATTAATTAGCTGGAATAAATAGAATTAGTGAGGCAGGTCTCAAATAGCTTGTTGGTTTCGATTTAGCTTTGTGACAGGAGATAACTTTATATTTTTACTAAAGAATACCATGAAATTGGATCTTGTTCCATATATATTGCTGATTTTTTGAATTAATAATGGTAGCTGACAATAAACCATAAACATATATATGTGTATATATGAAAACAGAGTTTGACACAAAGGCTTCCATCACATAGATTGTTTTTTACACAGGTTATCACACAGGTTGTGTCACAGATAGTGACATATATGCTGTTTGTAAAATATTTTGCTATATAATAATAAAAAAAAATAAAAAAAAAAACACGATTCAGTATTTTTCTGGCTTTGTTTATTAAATTTAAAATAGTAACAAAGTGTTTAAATTGCATTTATTATACATTAAAAATGATATATCATTAAAAAATATGTATTGAAACAAACGTCGTAGAATGGTATGACATTTAACAAAAACACAGTCTAATCTGGTCAACAGATCCTTAGAGAGTAGGTAGTAGTAAGTAGGTGAGCTGGAAAATATTTCTTTACTTCACACATTGATTCTTTTAGATTCTTCACCGCTATGGCTATTAAACATAAGAAAAAAAAGAAAAAAAAGAAAAAAAAATGGTGGGGAGCACTATCATGTAAAATCTGTTCTGTAAGGTTTTAAGATCTATGGCATTACACCATTGAGCCTTGAACATTATACTAAATACCTTTTATAACTGGAAAATATAAGCAGATAATTGTAGGTTATGTCTTTTTATTATTTTTAAAAGGAACGCATTTTGCAACATTATATTTTAAAGATAATTATTTCAACATTTTTTTTATTTTTGTAAAATTTTAATATTTACTTTTGTACGTCACAAGTATGCAAGCAATGTAGGAGGTGGAGCAGGTTGAGTCATATCAGATGTTACAGTAAGTGGCCGCTCCTTCAAGTGAGTTGGGAAGTATTCATGGCCATGACTCAGTGACAAAGCTGCTACCTAGCGGAGCGGCGCGATATTACCTGTATATACCGTTGTCATGGCAACTGTAAACAGAGCTATTTCTCCTACTCCACGCCTTTTAACCTTCAACACGACTCCGACTACGATGATTACTAACTGTTGCAATATTAGATTAATATCGAAGGTCCATGATCACTGAGTAAGTGGGGTTCGAATATTCGTGAGTCGAGGAGGACCACTATTTAAAATGTTCAACTATTGACCCTGTCAAGTCTTTACATTTTAAAAATATCATTTTTTTATTTGTCAAAATGTGCCTTAACCAGAAGCCACGACATTCATGGGCATGAGACAAAAAGCAGATAAAATCACCGGACTAGAAGACATTGAATGGTAACTAGAATCTACATTTTCCGTTGACAACCACGTCAAGGTACCATCTGCAATACATCACAGCATGGGTGAAACGTCTGGTTATCTTTTAAATACTGTAGATACCACGTAAATACTTCGACGTGTTTGTTACCGGACAATTTAGATTCTAGTTATGACACCGGCCGCTTAAGCCTAAGTTATAAGACATAAAACGGTAGTTTAAGAACCCTTGCCCTTCCAAGCGAGTATTCGCCTAATCAACAGATCGCCACTGTCATTTATTAACTCCAAAACACCCAAGGTGTTTAAAACTTACCTTGAAAGCTTTTTAGCGTCTCATACGTTTTACGGCGTGGGCTATCTTCTGGATGGGGACTTGGTGACCAATTGAAAGACTGACACCTGCGCGACTGGAAGTGCGTGTGCCCTTCTTTATTCACTCCGTGTTCATTGATGACCAAATTTAACTCTGTAATAGATATCATTTGCAGTATCTACCCATACACACAGGGGTATTGACCCACCCACCCACCCAAACATACATGCACAGTGGTATTGACCCAATCATACACGCACAGTGGTATTGACCCACCTACCTACCCAAACACACACAGGGGTATTGACCGACCCACCCACCCATACACGCACAGTGGTATTGACCCACCCGCCTACCCAAACACACACAGGGGTATTTACATACACACCCACCCACCCAAACATACATGCACAGTGGTATTGACCCAACCATACACGCACAGTGGTATTGACCCACCCACCTACCTAAACACACAAAGGGGTATTGACCCACCCACCCACCCATACATGCACAGTGGTATTGACCCACCCGCCTACCCAAACACACACAGGGGTATTGACCCACCCACCCAACTATACACGCACAGGGGTATTGACCCACCCACCCACCCATACACGCACAGTGTTATTGACCCACCCGCCCAACCATACACGTACATTGGTATTGACCCACCCACCTACCCAAACACACACACAGGGGTATTGACCTACCCACCCACCCAAACATACATGCACAGTGGTATTGACCCAACCATACACGCATAGTGGTATTGACCCATCCAGTCACCCATACACGCACAGTGGTATTGACCCACCCACCCAACCATACACGCACAGTGGTATTGACCCACCCACCTACCCAAACACACACAGGGGTATTGACCCACCCACCCAACCATACACGCACAGTGGTATTGACCCACCCACCCAACCATACACGCACAGTGGTATTGACCCACCCACCTACCCAAACACACACAGAGGTATTGACCCACCCACCTACCCATACACGCACAGTGGTATTGACCCACCCACCCAACCAAACACGCACAGTGGTATTGACCCACCAACCTACCCAAACACACAGGGGTATTGACCCACCCACCTACCCAAACACACACAGTGGTATTGACCCACCCACCCAACCATACACGCACAGTGGTATTGACCCACCCACCTACCCAAACACACACAGGGGTATTGACCTACCCACCCACCCAAACATACATGCACAGTGGTATTGACCCAACCATACACGCATAGTGGTATTGACCCATCCAGTCACCCATACACGCACAGTGGTATTGACCCACCCACCCAACCATACACGTACATTGGTATTGACCCACCCACCTACCCAAACACACACACAGGGGTATTGACCTACCCACCCACCCAAACATACATGCACAGTGGTATTGACCCAACCATACACGCACAGTGGTATTGACCCACCCACCTACCCAAACACACACAGGGGTATTGATAGGTATTGATCACAACTGCTTCACAATATAATCGTAGTTGGCTACTCATGTTCTTGATGGGTGGCTACTCAGGTTGATCACTATTGTTACCCAAGCTGATCATGGTTAATAGTGCTTTCATTAAAAAAAAAAAAAAAAAAAAAAAAAAAAAAAAAAAAAAAAAAAAAAAAAAAAAACTATTGGCCTATGCATAAGAGATTGGACATAAGCTTAATCATGGAAACTGTGTAGATTTGAATGTACACAAACCTATAAATGTACAGTTAAAAATAAATGTTTTCACAAAAATATGTTTTTAAATGTTTTTTCCGTTTTTGTTCATTCGGTAGCTAAAATTGAAAGCCATAAATATATTTGTAAATATCAATCATAAAAATCATACTCTCTTCCACTTGAAAGTGTATCAATTGAAAGGCGCCAATACGACCGACAAGGAAGGGACAATGCACGCATATATACGAATAAATACGTCTTTGGTATTGAACGTTAGTAGCAACGGTTCTTCAACAATCACCTAGCAATTGTAGCATTTTTACACTTGATTATGTAGAACATTCACGTGGTGTTGCCAGTTCTCAGCCAGCCTTGGTGACTTGGCAACGTTGCTGGGCGTGGCATGGTCTAAAGGACACAGTTTGTTTCCTCGTCCTGCCTACTGCCCACCTCCAACTTGCCCTACACTTTCCTTTTAATTGGCTGATCGCTTTCTCCAAGTTTTATGCATTATTGGCTCGCGTCAACTATTGTGCTGACCTATTGCGTCTCAGCAAATCTGGTAAGTTTAGTTACATTGGGGATGAGCCGCTGACACTTTGAAATATCGTGAATTATCTAACATATCGCTATGTTTTAGACGGGTATTGTGTCTGAAAATATCCTTCATCTTATTGCCAATACAAAATTTTACTTTTATTCAATGGTTGCTTTGCCAGATTCCAGTGGAGTCTAGTATGCTTACTGATCGAACTGTCGAGACTGGTGAAAAGTGTTGTGGGCTGCGAAGTTATACGGAATGGTTGTACAGTGTATCGTACGGCTTTTACAGACCAGCTAACGAACATATAAAATGTTAAAAATTAGACCTATGAACCAACCTAAATCAAATAAAATCTACAGTAGAGTACTTGTGTCTTATTGTTTTAATATTGATCGCCCATCACAGAGCTAAATACAGGTTTTGTAACTATTCAACGCCTTCTTGTCCAATTGAATGAAAACCAGCCAATCCCCCTTGAAAATAACGCAACGGGCACTCATTAACAATGTGAGCCATAGTTTGAACTTCGATTCCGCAATTACATGACTGATTTGCCATTCCCCACTTGTACTTCCATTAGTTGCATCTTCCCACACCCATGGGAAAGCAACACAACAAAGTCCAACGAGGAAGATTAATTCCACTGATAACGGTAGTAGGGTCTGATACCAGAAACTTGTTTCGGCCATATCTCAAGTTAGCACCCAGTTGGTTTTTGTCAAAAATTCGTTTTATAATAACTGGGAAGCTAGTCGAAGAGGTGGTTTTATACATTTAAGTTGCCCTGCACGTTGTGGGAAATAACTGGGAAGCTAGTCGAAGAGGTGGTTTTATACATTTAAGTTGCCCTGCACGTTGTGGGAAATAACTGGGAAGCTAGTCGAAGAGGTGGTTTTATACATTTAAGTTGCCCTGCACGTTGTGGGAAATAACTGGGAAGCTAGTCGAAGAGGTGGTTTTATACATTTAAGTTGCCCTGCACGTTGTGGGAAATTTGGAGTTGACAGGATCTTTTAAAATTCTATGAGAAATGTCTCTTTGAGTCTCATATCCGGAGAAGCTACAGTATATTGCACAGCCTTGGAAGCATTCTCGATTTATTTAGACTAAGGGTTACTTTCATTGTTTTTTCCTGAATTTCTTGTTGCATGAAAACCAATTTAGCTTCACTCCAGTTACCACGCAAGAGGTCAGTAAGATTATAAGGACAACCAAACTATCTTTTTAAGATGGAATTTATGACATATCCTTGAAAATCCTGAAGCACAGGTCCGCAATTTTTGCACTGAGAAGCGTTCGGTCCATTAGCACATTCTAAGCATAAAAAACAAGTTACTTCACCCTGTTAGAATCTCACCTCACATATGGAATAATGTTCTGGGAGGTTCAACACAAGAAAACAGACGAGTACTCCAGAAACGTGCGCTGCGATGTATGGTCGGTCATCAACCAAGGGAGAGATGCAGAGAAGCCTTCATAAGCCTCAAAATCCTATCCACACGGTCAATTTACATCGTTGAGACCATAGTCAATGCAACAATTTCCTTTGTCAAGATACAAGGCACAATAAAAACTTAAACCTTCCCACCACTTTACTCTTGGCCAAAAACCGTCATATGCTTGAGTTAAATTGTTCAACGCTCCCACCAAGTGTCAAAGAGGGACCTCCAGATATATTGAAGAAGCCTGAAGGAGGTCATTACTAAAGCAAGTCCCAACACAAGCAATGCTATTGGATATGAATTCACACTGTATATAACATTTAAATATTGACACCATTATGTACTTATACTCACGAATAAAGTATTCTATGTCATAAAAAAGTGAAGAATCTTAAATTCAAGGCCACGAATTAGCTATATGTAAACAGTGAGATAATCACGTTAAATTTAGCATCAGTGTTGCTGAAATACAATGATGAAAGAATTGGTTGATGGAGAGAATGCACAGGTGTCAGAGTAATGGAAGGGCGTGGTCGTTTCCTTGAAAGCTGATTTAAAAATATATGTGTACTGCCACGTATGCCTTTAACGCGATTCCTCTTCCTAAAAAGACGTGGCATGTGTTTGCACTAAGTTCTCTTACCATAAACCTAACAGTTATTACACTTCTAAGGTGTTTTCCAGTTCCAACTACACTCTACACGCTACCTCTGCATCATCACAGGTTAGCTAAAAAGCTAGCTGGATTTTAATCTGTTTTCATTTCCTTTAACCGGTTGTGGGTTTCCAAACATGTTATGATCTCTAGGAATCATTATGAACCAGGATCCGAATTCTTTGTGGAACTAGAATTAATTAATAAACGATAACCTTATCAAATTGTCTTTGACTACAATGGTATTGGATTAACATATAATTACGGTTTTTTTGTTCACTCGTAAGTGTCTCAATTTTAAATGACAAAACTATATAAATGTAAACACACGTAATTAGGTTACTTGAGTAAGCACTAAGTCAGAGTATGTTTGTAACTAAATGCTAAGGAATGATATAAGTTACCTTATTTAAAGAGTTACGGTCAGAACCGTACTCAGACAGTTATAGAGTCAGAACAATTTTAGCAGTTTTAGAGAGTAAATTACTTCAAAAGTTATAGACTGTATTATTAACAGCAGTAATAATTACCTATTATATTATACTACGGAATATTACCTATTATACTATACTACGATATATTACCTATTATACTAAACTATACTACGTTATATTACCTATTATACTAAACTATACTACGTTATATTACCTATTTATACTATACTTACGGTATAATTACCTATTATACTATACTACGGTATATTACCTATTATACTATACTACGGAATAGTTACCTATTATACTATACTAATACGGTATATTACCTATTATACTATACTACGGTATATTACCTATTATACTATACTACGGTAGGTCTATATTAGCTATTATGCTCTACTACGATATATTACCTATTATACTAAACTATACTACGTTATATTACCTATTATACTATACTACGGTATATTACCTATTATACTATACTACGGTATATTACCTATTATACTATACTACGGTAGGTCTATATTAGCTATTATGCTATACTACGTTATATTACCTATTATACTATACTACGGTATATTACCTATTATACTATACTACGGTATATTACCTATTATACTATACTACGGTATATTACCTATTATACTATACTACGGTATATTACCTATTATACTATACTACGGTAGGTCTATATTAGCTATTATGCTCTACTACGTTATATTACCTATTATACTAAACTATACTACGTTATATTACCTATTATACTATACTACGGTATATTACCTATTATACTATACTACGGTATATTACCTATTATACTATACTACGGTAGGTCTATATTAGCTATTATGCTCTACTACGATATATTACCTATTATACTAAACTATACTACGTTATATTACCTGTTATACTATACTACGGTATATTACCTATTATACTATACTACGGTATATTACCTATTATACTATACTACGGTAGGTCTATATTAGCTATTATGCTCTACTACGATATATTACCTATTATACTAAACTATACTACGTTATATTACCTATTATACTATACTACGGTATATTACCTATTATACTATACTACGGTATATTACCTATTATACTATACTACGGTAGGTCTATATTAGCTATTATGCTCTACTACGATATATTACCTATTATACTAAACTATACTACGTTATATTACCTATTATACTATACTACGGTATATTACCTATTATACTATACTACGGTATATTACTAAACTATACTACGTTATATTACCTATTATACTATACTACGGTATATTACCTATTATACTATACTACGGTATATTACCTATTATACTATACTACGGAATATTACCTATTATACTATACTACGATATATTACCTATTATACTAAACTATACTACGTTATATTACCTATTATACTATACTACGGTATATTACCTATTATACTATACTACGGTATATTACCTATTATACTATACTACGGAATATTACCTATTATACTATACTACGATATATTACCTATTATACTAAACTATACTACGTTATATTACCTATTATACTATACTACGGTATATTACCTATTATACTATACTATACTACGGTAGGTCTATATTAGCTATTATGCTCTACTACGTTATATTACCTATTATACTAAACTATACTACGTTATATTACCTATTATACTATACTACGGTATATTACCTATTATACTATACTACGATAGGCCTATATTAGCTATTATGCTCTACTACGGTATATTACCTATTATACTATATACCCTTCAAAGTATTTCAGTATTAATTTAGGCTAATATTTCCGCAGTTTTAGGCACCATAAATGGACTCTGCCACACATTTTAACAAAGATATGATGCCAACTCATTACTCCAACCAAGTTTGTTTCATTTTAATATTGCCAAATATTGCATGTAATGTGTTGAGTTAGTACTGTTATATCATGTACATTTGTTTTTTGGCAAATACAGGGTGTTTCTTTTAAAACGCAACCCATGACTTGAAATAAATTGACAGACAAAACTTAAATATAAAATATACAACAGACTTTATTTTTATTATTATTATTAACATTTATTACTACTATTTGCATGATTTTAATGACATTTTTGTTTAGGTTTGGTGTCCAAATAAACCACCATTAGCATTTATACAACGTTTTGCCCTCTTTAGTAAATTTCTGGACACCTTTTTCAATATTTGTTCAAAACCATATTTCTAACCTCAAATTAGTGACATTGCACTAAACCCAAACAAAGTGAACAACGATGTCTCAATATAAATCAGCTGACAGCCAATTAAAGAAGAAGAACCAGGGCTACCAACCTATGAACTTGTAATTATCTGAAACCTTCATTTTCTGTACTTGTAAATAGGGTTGCGTTTTAAAAGAAACACCTTGTATATCTCAGCCTTTCTTTTATTAATTTATCGGTATTGGATACAAAATAGGAAATAAGACAGTTGATTATGGTTAAGAGTTAAAATGAAGTAAAACTTAGTTCATTATATACATTTTCATTTTTAACCGTTTGAGGCCGTTAGGTTGGTGTCCTCTCGAGACGGCTCCGGTACGGAGTGGAACGTACTTCTCCGTTAAATACCGCTAGGCCGTAGACGACATCGACATACGGTAGACAACCGATCGCCACATAACGCCAATCACTGAACTGGTTCTACGGAGGTGGACCGGTTCCAAATAGGAACCCGTGAAAACTGTAACTTCAAAGGCTGCCTTCTCAGAAATTATGGATTGAAAAAAATACACCTTGAAAAAATGTGAAGGGAAATATAATATCTTAAACAGTCAATTTAAAATTAAAACAGGCAATCGTTTAGATGAATTTACCCAGGGTAAATTTTATATCTCTAGCATGAGAGGAGAAAAGCAAATAACAATGGATGGATTACTTAGCCACTGGCTTCTAAATGGCCATTCAGTTGAACTGTCGCCATTTTTACACTGATGGATGATTGTTTTTCTATTCTAAAGGAGCAGTTAAAACGCAGACAGTTTTCTAGCGTTTGAAACGCCTGCAGTATCTCTATACGAGCAGTTTCAACACTTCTGGACGAGTGGTTTCAGTTTATCCACGTGATTTTACGAACCTCATTTGGAAATAACCCTTTTTGTGAATTCTTATAGCCAATTAGTTACACTCAACAACTATTTCTAGAAATAATATAACATCCTATAAACTATTTAAGAATTACTTTTAAAGTCAATCAAGCAAACAGAATCGCACGTGTCATAAACCCACGATGACCATGGATAACTAGCAATTTATTATGAAGTATATTTTAATCATAACTGAAGTTTTCAGAATTCAATAACATTAGGAGAAACATATGCCTATAGTTTTCTCAATCTTAATTATTTGTGCCTATTCGCACCTTATAATAGTTATGTAACATTATGTAATTGATCCATGCAAATACAAACAAACTAATACACTATAATTTTAATTAATCATTTTACTTATATAGTTCAAAAGATTGAACCAATATCAATTATGAGAGCTAATGACCAATTACTTAGAAATTTCAATAATCTATTTACATGTTAATTTAAGACATTATAAGCTATAGTGCAGGTATTGTTGCATTGATCTTAATATTGTTGATTCAGACTGATCAAACCCAAGAGTTCGTGACTAGATCGTTTCGGGTTATTCTAAATTAATACGGAAAAAACCAAAGTATGAATTGATAAATTACTTTTTTCAAATTACTAGCACCCAATTCTTGCGTATCAATAGATTAATCAAAATGGTTTCTGTATCAAAATTGTCAAGGATGTATAAGCAAATGAATACGAAACAGTACTCAACTCGTCCAAGCCAGGCGGTGAAACTGAAGGACCACCCTCAACGAGTCCAAGCCAGGCAGTGAAACTGAAGGACCACCCTCAACGAGTCCAAGCCAGGCGGTGAAACTGAAGGACCATCCTCAACTTGTCCAAGCCAGGCGGTGAAACTGAAGGTCCACCACTCAACTTGTCCAAGCCAGACGGTGAAACTAATGGACCGCCACTCAACTCGTCCAAGCCAGGCGGAAAAACTGAAGGACTGCCACTCAACTTGACCAAGCCAGACGGTGAAACTAACGGACCGCCACTCAACTCGTCCAAGCCAGGCGGTGAAACTGAAGGACCACCCTCAACGAGTCCAAGCCAGGCAGTGAAACTGAAGGACCATCCTCAACTTGTCCAAGCCAGGCAGTGAAACTGAAGGACCGCCACTCAACTCGTCCAAGCCAGGCGGTGAAACTGAAGGACCACCCTCAACGAGTCCAAGCCAGGCAGTGAAACTGAAGGACCATCCTCAACTTGTCCAAGCCAGACGGTGAAACTGAAGGACCACCACTCAACTTGTCCAAGCCAGACGGTGAAACTAACGGACCGCCACTCAACTCGTCCAAGCCAGGCGGAAAAACTGAAGGACCGCCACTCAACTTGACCAAGCCAGGCGGTGAAACTGAAGGACCGCCACTCAACTCGTAAAAGCCAGGCGGTGAAACTGACGGACCGCCCTCAACGCGTCCAAGCCAGGCAGTGAAACTGAAGGACCATCCTCAACTTGTCCAAGCCAGACGGTGAAATTGAAGGACCACCCTCAACGAGTCCAAGTCAGGCGGTGAAACTGAAGGACCACCCTCAACGAGTCCAAGCCAGGCAGTGAAACTGAAGGACCATCCTCAACTTGTCCAAGCCAGGCGGTGAAACTGAAGGACCACCACTCAACTTGTCCAAGCCAGACGGTGAAACTAACGGACCGCCACTCAACTCGTCCAAGCCAGGCGGAAAAACTGAAGGACCGCCACTCAACTTGACCAAGCCAGACGGTGAAACTAACGGACCGCCACTCAACTCGTCCAAGCCAGGCGGTGAAACTGAAGGACCACCCTCAACGAGTCCAAGCCAGGCAGTGAAACTGAAGGACCATCCTCAACTTGTCCAAGCCAGGCGGTGAAACTGAAGGACCGCCACTCAACTCGTCCAAGCCAGGCGGTGAAACTGAAGGACCACCCTCAACGAGTCCAAGCCAGGCAGTGAAACTGAAGGACCACCCTCAACGAGTCCAAGCCAGGCAGTGAAACTGAAGGACCATCCTCAACTTGTCCAAGCCAGGCGGTGAAACTGAAGGACCGCCACTCAACTCGTCCAAGCCAGACGGCGAAACTAACGGACCGCCACTCAACTCGTCCAAGCCAGGCGGAAAAACTGAAGGACCGCCACTCAACTTGACCAAGCCAGACGGCGAAACTAACGGACCGCCACTCAACTCGTCCAAGCCAGGCGGAAAAACTGAAGGACCGCCACTCAACTTGACCAAGCCAGGCGGTGAAACTGAAGGACCGCCACTCAACTCGTAAAAGCCAGGCGGTGAAACTGACGGACCGCCCTCAACGCGTCCAAGCCAGGCAGTGAAACTGAAGGACCATCCTCAACTTGTCCAAGCCAGACGGTGAAATTGAAGGACCACCCTCAACGAGTCCAAGCCAGGCGGTGAAACTGAAGGACCACCCTCAACGAGTCCAAGCCAGGCAGTGAAACTGAAGGACCATCCTCAACTTGTCCAAGCCAGGCGGTGAAACTGAAGGACCACCACTCAACTTGTCCAAGCCAGGCGGTGAAACTGAAGGACCGCCACTCAACTCGTCCAAGCCAGGCGGAAAAACTGAAGGACCGCCACTCAACTTGACCAAGCCAGACGGTGAAACTAACGGACCGCCACTCAACTCGTCCAAGCCAGGCGGTGAAACTGAAGGACCACCCTCAACGAGTCCAAGCCAGGCAGTGAAACTGAAGGACCATCCTCAACTTGTCCAAGCCAGGCGGTGAAACTGAAGGACCGCCACTCAACTCGTCCAAGCCAGGCGGTGAAAACTGAAGGACCACCCTCAACGAGTCCAAGCCAGGCAGTGAAACTGAAGGACCGCCACTCAACTCGTCCAAGCCAAGCGGTGAAACTGAAGAACCACCACTCAACTCGTCCAAGCCAGGCGGTGAAACTGCCCGTATAGTATTGTCCATTCGATCACATGCAACCTGGTTTGGGGATAAAGCGTTAGTGGTACGCCATTTTCGGCAAACTAGGCGATTGACAGATTTTAACATATTTGATCATTTAACGATTGTTACTGGCAATCAATATATGAGCAGCAAAATAATTGATTACACATTCATTCATTTGATTGAAAAAAATAAAATAAATGTACTAGTAATAATATTAATATTAAGCCGGCAGAAAAGAAAAAAATAATAACCAAACAAAAACCAAGTTAAATTTGTATCAGTTTGTTGTTAGAAATGAACTAATGAACAACCGTAACTCAAAAGAATGATAAAATTAAAACACTTAGAAAATATAGCATTAATAATAAACTATTCTATTATTGTCATATTTCATGAAATAAAATTATTGATAAAATAAAAAATGCTGTCGGGGATTTGTTATTTGTTTCTGATAAGTAGGTTAAAACTGTCAAGTGGTTTGTGAAACATCCGTTCATATTACTTAAATAATAACTAAAATAAAAAAATATTTTAATGATGAAATAAATATTGGTTAGGCTTACATGAAAAAAAATTCAAGTTGCAAAAATAACAAAAAAATAACATATCTTTTCATCAAGATTGAAAATTAATAATAACAAAAGGAAAAAAGGTAATATTTACTACTTATTTTTTTCAACGACTAAGAAAAAAATGTTTCCGGAATAGGGAGTGTAAAAAAATGATTCCATAGCCGGGGGAAACAATCACTAAACCACTCATACGTTCGGTTACTACTGTTTTTACGAGGACATGGATTCAGTCTGTCGCTTTGGAGGTAATAAAACTGCATATTCCCTACACATCCGCTCGCACATAAACACTGCCAACTCACACCTGAATGAGGAATATGTCGGATAACGGCTTTGTACTATAAAAAGGATTCTAATCCCTAACGAATGTAAGATAATTTCCAAAGTGCAAGTCATAAAAGTTTGTTACGCAATACACCTGTTAATTGTTGATATTTTTTAATTTAATATAATTATTTTAAAGGATTATCTTTCATTATTGATTTATTTGTATTATTACTCCAGTTTGCTTTCAATAGTGTCATTTTTATTCCACTTATTTTGATTAAACCGAGATATGTGGTTTCAAGACAAATACTTTATGTATATGTTCAACAAGAATCTATACAAATACTTTATGTGTATGTACAATAAGAATCTGTGCAATCACTTGACGTGTATGTACAACAAGAATCTGTGCAATCACTTGACGTGTATGTACAACAAGAATCTGTGCAATCTTTTGATGTGTATGTACAACAAGAATCTGTGCAATCCCTTGATGTGTATGTTCAACAAGAATTTATACAAATACTTGATGTGTATGTACAATAAGAATCTGTGCAATCATTTGATGTGTATTTACAACAAGAATCTGTGCAATCACTTGATGTGTATGTGCAATAAGAATTTGTGCAATCACTTGACGTGTATGTACAACAAGAATCTATGCAATCACTTGATGTGTATGTACAACAAGAATCTGTGCAATCCCTTGATGTGTATGTACAACAAGAATCTGTGCAATCACTTGATGTGTATGTTCAACAAGAATTTATACAAATACTTGATGTGTATGTACAATAAGAATCTGTGCAATCATTTGATGTGTATGTACAACAAGAATCTGTGCAATCACTTGATGTGTATGTACAATAAGAATTTGTGCAATCACTTGACGTGTATGTACAACAAGAATCTGTGCAATCACTTGATGTGTATGTACAACAAGAATCTATACAAATACTTTATGTGTATGTACAACAAGAATCTGTGCAATCACTTGACGTGTATGTACAACAAGAATCTGTGCAATCACTTGACGTGTATGTACAACAAGAATCTGTGCAATCTTTTGATGTGTATGTACAACAAGAATCTGTGCAATCCCTTGACGTGTATGTACAACAAGAATCTGTGCAATCACTTGATGTGTATGTACAACAAGAATCTGTGCAATCCCTTGATGTGTATTTACAACAAGAATCTGTGCAATCACTTGATGTGTATGTGCAATAAGAATTTGTGCAATCACTTGACGTGTATGTACAACAAGAATCTGTGCAATCACTTGATGTGTATGTACAACAAGAATCTGTGCAATCCCTTGATGTGTATGTACAACAAGAATCTGTGCAATCACTTGATGTGTATGTACAACAAGAATCTGTACAATCACTTGATGTGTATGTACAACAAGAATCTGTGCAATCACTTGATGTGTATGTACAACAAGAATCTGTGCAATCCCTTGATGTGTATGTACAACAAGAATCTGTGCAATCACTTGATGTGTATGTACAACAAGAATCTATGCAATCACTTGACGTGTATGTACAACAAGAATTTGTGCAATCACTTGATGTGTATGTGCAACAAGAATCTGTGCAAATACCTGATGTGTATGTAGAATAAGAATCAATGCAAATACCTAATGTGTATGTATAACAAGATTCTGTGCAATCACTTGATGTGTATGTTCAACAAGAATCTATGCAAATACCTGATGTTTATGTTCAACAAGAATCAATGCAAATACCTTATGTGTATGTTCAACAAGAATCAATGCAAATACCTGATGTGAATGTTCAACCAGAATCTTTGCAATCACTTGATGTATATGTTCAACAAGAATCTGTTCAATCACTTGATGTGTATGTTCAACAAGAATCTGTGCGAATGGCTGGTGTTTATGTTCAACAAGAATCAATGCAAATACCAGATGTGTATGTTTCAACAAGAATCTAATGCAAATTCACACTTCATGTTGAACATACACATCAGATATAAAAAAACAATTTTACGCTTTAAAAATATATGGTTTTAATATTACAGAATAATTAAATGATCATAACTATAAGTATAAATATTAATAGGCATGATAAATAATTTAATGTTGAATCAATATTACATTTAAGGAATATCGTCAATAACAAAATATTTCTATCTGTTGTGATTTGGAATTGAAAATCAAACAGTTTTTAATTATTGTTATAATTAAAGGATAGGCTATTCGTATATGTTATAAACGTTTCACTGTATTGATTGAATTAATAATGAATCAATAAGTCGACAATTAATAAAAACAAATAAATGAAATTGATTATTTAATTTAAGTATATTAACAAAACATTACTTGTAATTAATTTTATCAAATATTTCTACATTTAAAATCGTACTTATATTTTTTCGTTAAAGAATGTTTAGGATTTATTTTAGTGTTAAAATGTACAAATGTATTATAAATACATGAATGTACCTATTTCTGACCTAAAACTTTATTTATATCATCTTTTCTTGTTTGTAATATTTAATTATAATACAAAATAATAAACGAAGTAATTGAAGGTCCAAAAAAAGGGTTTTTGATATGAAGATTCTTGAAGAGTTTATTATATCAATATCTTATCAATATTTAACTGACCAAAAGTATTTTTATTGCCATTTGTTCTTAAGAAATTAGCATTATGTTTTATTGGAAAACATAGAGGAATAAACTGATTCCGATTACATCACTTTCGATCGTCTTTAAAGAGGAATCTCTTCAAGGCCTGCGCTTTATTATGTCTCTAAACTTTTATAGCTGTATCCTTGTTTTAACGACCATCGATTGGGCGTTAGGATTTTACAATTGAAGTAAAATGTATACGTAATAATTAACGTGTTAGTACGAATTAAAATAAAAATAAAAACAGTTAAATGCCAAATTAAGTTTTTCACAAAACTATAATTTTGTCTTCCGTGGAAATCAATTCTCCAAAGGGGAAGAAATTAATTCGAAAACGTAGTAAATATTCTGAAAGTGTACTGATAGTGATTTTATTAAAAAAAACTCGGCCCTGCGGGCCTCGCCAGGGGGCAAGCCCCCTGGACCCCCGGATCTTTTTGCTTAGAGCCTACGGCTAAAATTCAAGAAACATGGAACATGCTTTAGCTGCGCTTTTTCTGTTTGCTGGCTCCTTTTTAATAATTTCTGCAAATGTATTTCTCCGAAAACAACGAATTTTAGATTTCATGTAAGGAATTACAAAAAATATAAACATATCTTAAAAATATAAATATATCTTTACTTTTTAAAATTCAAGTTTTCCAAAGGGTCGCCTTCGAATTCTTCGCCATTGTTTTTCAGTTTGTATAAAATCTTCAGAAGTTCTGGCCATCGAGGCTCGGAAGCGCTGAGTGTCAGAAACATCGTCGGCTTACCGAGTTGACGAATCATGGCAAACAACTCCTTCTTTTTATCGGACCAATAATGGACTGAATTTGGGATTGACTTGAGAAATGCCAGATTGTGCTCGACACACCGTTCAATGAACTGCTTATCTTCAACCATCTTTCTTGTGATTTGAGCAGTATCCCCAGTAACTTTGAACGTTTGAGTTAGCCCTTGAGCTATTCGTAGGCGCATTATTTTCATCGCCATGTACAAAATGTGTTCGGATGTGACACCACGTCGGTCTCGACGCCGAATTTCACTCGTTGCCATACTGAAAGGAGATACTTTCAAACCATCTTTGAAAGTACGAGGATGGCCCAAGTAGATCCCCGGAAACGACAATTCTTCTGCATGCTCGTCGTAAATTATACTGTTTGGTATTTTATTCTCTCCGGGGGCAATACATAAATATTTGTCTTCGTTCCACATTAGAGTGTGTTGCTGAGCGAGAAGTAATTCGCTATCGCAATCTTGTTTAGTTAATAATTCGATGGCACGTTTTTCGCGTACGTGTTTCTCATTGAAGAAAGACTCGTTGACTGTAATTTTATACAATTTGTACAAAGGCGTTTTCAACAAATAAGCCAACCACTGTTTGACCGTTGTTTTTTTCACATGCCCCTTCAGGTAAGATGATTTATGTATCAACATGCGCTTAATATGAACGTTGAAAGCATAATCGTCATCCAGGTGTCGAGGCAGTTGTGAAACCATATTATTTACATCGACAGTTACATTCACAACTTGACCAATAATGCTTTTACTACCGTGTTCGTATCTGAGACGCCTAATTTGCATAAACGGAAGTCTCGGAGAAATCAAACGTTCGGCAATACAGTCGAGGGTCGGTAAATCGGCAGGAAAGTCTGGGTAAACAAAACCGTTACTTCGTGATAACTGAGGGATTTTTCGGGATTGGTAAATCGATTGTTTACAAGTGGCACACAGCTTGAAGGTTGTTACATCTTCGTCGGGAAATTCAGCTCGTAATATGTCGTAACACTTGGGACCAACATTACTCAAGTCTTTTTTGAACCAAATTCGGTCACATACATCGCAAATATGGCCTAGTGGATTTTGTCGGAAACGAAGGTCAAATTCGTGGTCAGCTAAGGCGTAGTTAGTTTTCAATAATTTGTTAGGTACATTGTTATCTTCATCAGATTCGAGAGGTCTTTTCAGAGCCAGTTTCTTTAGTTTTAGACGTTGGCGGTACTCTTTCATCCGTTCAGCAGCGGTTTTGGCAGCAGTTTTGATCGGTTTACACTCACCATTTTCGTTGGGTAGTGATTTTTCGGCAGCTTTACGCGCTTTATATTCCTTTTGACGTTGAGCACCAGTTTTGGGTTTCTTTGGTTCAGTTATTATTTCGGAGGTTGCGTTTCCGAATCCAGATGTAGATCTATCAGTAGAATGGCGAGTACATACACCTGACGATGTCGAAGGAGGGCAATCTGATCCAGGACACAACATCACCGGTGGACGGCTGGAGGTAGACTGATATGTAAATGTAGTCATGGAAACTAAAGATGTACTTTGATCAACGCTTGCAAATAAAATCATTATTGAAGTCAACACTGATATGTCATTGTGTTTTCATGGTTACGCGTCACCTTCCCGCGTCACCCTCCCGCGTAACGTAACGTTTTCAGACAGTTAGGTCAAGACTAAAGCATGTTCCATGCTAATAAGACATTTTAAATGTTTCATATTAAATGCGTGCTATTCCATGAGGGTTCGACTCCAATAGAGTGATGGTGAAATATTTCTCAATGAACGTGTACGTTAACAGTTTGACTTCTTTTTTATCCAGGGCAGAAAAAAAATATGGAAACGCTTTAACAACTGTTGTATGACTTCACTTGTAAAAGTGGAATATTGTACATGATCATGGTTACAAATAACATAATTTTTGACGCTATTAGCGACATCTCATTTTTTTCAGGGGGACGGCCTACGAGGAATTAAACGAAAATCTTCAACGTAAGCCTATGTCGAGTTCGGTATCAAATGAAATGTCTATTCAAGATAAATTAACTGCCGCAAATCGGACTTCGGAAGGTGTATCCTTTCCATAATAGCGGTCATTTGAATTTCAAAGTACCGCTAACTAATTTGAACAATATTATTTATCCGCTATTTAATGGTTTAAGTAAACTATTCTGATAAAAAATATACTTTATGGGAAACAATTATTAAAAAAATAAATATTAAACTATCTATGGAAAGAAATAACGTTGTTGTGAAAGTGTTTTTATATTTTTTCCCACCCTGTATAATTGTGATGATTATCGATCCTTACTAGGTTTATGATACCTTACTAACCTGCTGAGCTCTTCACTTTTGTCTATACTTCCTCTTACTTTTTTTTTATTTACTCGTTCCAGTTGTAAGCCTCCTAACTTTCTACTATCCAGCCCAATAAATTGGTCAAGTTTCTCTCCCAAGCTTTGTTTTGTTTTTACGCCGCATTGTTCTCAGTGAAATTATCCCGAAAAAAACACGAGTTTGCTGGTGTTCTGTTCTAATGATACGGTGTTAAGTTGTAAATATAACATAAATATGAGTTGCAAGGCAATTACTAGCTTCATGACGAAAAATAATATATTTGTAAGAACACTGATATCGTGTTTATAAGAGAATGAAATCAATATCAGATACTTTCAAATTATTTTGATATTTAATATATATAGGAATAAAAACAGTATATTATGTTTGTGTCTTGATTTTGAATTATGAATAACAGTTAATATCAGTTATAAAAAATGAAAATATTAAAGATTCCATTAAGCATAAATAATTATAAAAATGTCTATACTCCAAATCTTTGTAATGAAAAAAAACGCACGCACGCACACACACGCATACACACACACATACACAAAAAAGAAAGAATGAGAAATAATAGTTTTGCATTAACATGATTTCATCAGGTAATTAAAAGATCTATAGATTTATAAATTTATGATATATTACTATAGGGAATTGTGAGAGTTAAAAATAGTAGTTTGAAACGAAATAAATCAAGAACCTAAAAATATCTCATACAGTCGTTAACGAAATAAACAGTCACGTTGTAAAATTATGTTTTTTAAAAATTACATAAAACAATTATATTTATTACTATTACAACGTTCTTATATCTGACATGATTTATTAGTGATTGTGAATCATATTAACTGCTAAGAACTGTAAAGAAACGATTATAAAGAAAAACAAATAGCAGAAAATCTGGCACAATTTTTTTGGCTGTTAGTTTACAGTCCCGGCAGGCTTAAGGTGGATCAGAAGGCTAAATCCCAACCCTGCATGTAAAACAGTAACCGACCAATGTTTCATTTAATGGAGATGTGGAAAAAAAATATAAATGCACACAACTACAATCTACTCAACATACATACAACTTCTCACCCATACACGTTCAGTGGTTTTGACTCACCAATCTCAACAACTCAACTCAACTCAACAAACTACCAATCTATTCAACATACATAGACCATCTAACTACTCACCCGTCCACTTAACATATATACGCGTACACCATCTAACTACTCACCCGTTACAACATATATACAAAATCTAACTACTCATCCGTTCACTCAACACACATACACTATCTAACTAGTCACCCTTCCACTCTGTTTGAATATGATTTAATATTTGCTCTACATTTAAATTTTACTGCATCCGATTTAAATTTTAAAAATGATATATACGCACCCACGCACCCAACACTACCTATACCTTTAGGCTACCTCTGAAATATCTTACACAAATGTACTGTGCGTTTCAAAAAGAATAGCCCGATCTATAGAAGGAAGAGCTTTAACGAAATATATAATGGACATTAAAATACTCACAAAAGAATGAAGTTTACGAAAACTTATCCTAAATATTGAGTATGTCCCCCATTTGCAGCACGGGTGACATCTGGTCGATAACGGAATTTACGATAGACATGTACATTTTGCAACGAATTCAGCTATCGACTAGACATCATCCGTGCTGCAAATGGAGGACATACTCAATATTTAGGATAAGTTTTCGTAAACTTCATTCTTTTGTGAGTATTTTAATGTCTAATATTTTTGGGTTATGTTTTTAATAAATATAGCTATTTAAAAAGGGGACATTCTTTTTGAAACACCGTGTACATTATCTGTCTGTCCATCCATAGGAGACATGACATCTTAAACTCCTCTTAACTCCCTTACAATTCCTAATCACCGTCTAAATGTGAACCTGTCCAAAATAAAATTCAAATTAACTCCTAAGAGTAATTATAACATTTAATAGTAATCTTCATTTCTGTAGAAGTACATTAAACCAGAACATATAAAATGACAACTTGAGTCAATTGATTAATGAGATTTTTATTTTCAGATCTACGGTGTGCGAAAAAACGTTGCAAACGATCAATTAAGGTTAGTTTCTCACTAACCTTAATACTGTGTACGTATTGAATACTAAGGCTATACTTAATATCCAAGTTATTACTTTAAAAAAAAATTACGAACCATAAACAAACAAATGGCTATAATTAAATAATCCATTAAGAAGAGTAATGTACTTTATTACTTAAGAAACCTAGTTGGTTGTATGCTATTATTTCCTTACCTCGCAGTGCCAATATCCCGGCACTGTTTCAGCAATATCCCACAACCGACTTGATGAAACATATCCTTTCGTCATTTTATTTGAGTAATACAATAACGTACATTAAGTCTTGTATCAACGTAGGCATTCTCAATGAAGAAACGTCGCATATTAATTGCCACGCGATATCATCACTTAATTATAATTACGAGGTTGTTGTTGGTAATGGTGAACATTTACCCTGTACATTTAGTTCTAAATTGTTAAAATATTTGCAATCTCACCTTCTTTATATTTACTTAGGCCTACGTTTTAACCTACTGTCAGCGCAGAAATTATGTGCAACCGAGTTTGAAGGTGTTTACTAAGAAACTAAGAGACCTATGAACACTTCAATCATACAATTATTGTTTTCCTTGTTTAACTGTGCGTTATGAAATATTAATTCAAAAATTATATTATAAGTTCTAATAATGTTTATCTTAGTTATCGTAGGTCTATTTATTGTTATCTTAGTTTGAAATCAAAAAGTAGTAGAATTTTAACTAGTTTTCATTCTACATCAAACTCACATCATTATGACTAAAATTCTTGTTCTTGTAGCGCATTTATATTTTAATACGAGGTTGATAGGAATATTTGCTATACGTTTCACAAATTTTAGAATTTTGTGTTTAAAAAAAAAGTTCTTATCAATTACCTGAAACCTTGTTTTCTTGGCTTTTAGAGGTCGAAAAATGTATTATTTGGTGTTGATGTAATCCTTTTTACATGTATAGTTACGACACACTATTTTCATATGACTAAGTAAATTCAGTGATTTTATATGGAATTAAATACATTTAAAATAACTTGAAATTGATAATTTAGTTCATTTTAAAATCACTACATTTAATTACATATATTAAAATGATATTTCGTAACTATAAAAGATTAAAACAAGACCAAATAACCAATTTTACGACCTCTAGAAGCTAAGAAAACAATGTTTCAGGTAACTGATAAGAACTTATTTTCTTGAAAACATAAAATGCTAAAATCTATTAAACATATAGGAAACATTCATATCAACCTCGTATTAAATTATAAATGCGCTACACGGACGGACTTTTTAGTAATAACGGTGTAAACTTGATGTACAGTGATAACCAGTTAAATTTCCAGTACTTTTTTGTCCCAACTGATACAAATTACTAGAACTTATAATAAAATGTTGACATTCATGTGTCATAACGCACAATTAAACATAAAAACAATGGTATGATTGGAGTTTTCATAGGTCTCTTAATTTCTTAGAAAACAACCGTCAAACTTGGGTGTACATAATATATACGCCGACAGTAAACATTTTTCTTATGCAATACCTCATACAATTTCTACTGAACGCTACATTACTTAACACATTTATGGTAAAAGGAAATAATCTTGAAAACATACTTTCATATTTCACCTGTAGCACTCATTGTAGCACTCATTTTCATACATCTCCAAACAATACTTAAAAATTCCCAGAATGAAACGATCCACTCTACAATGCTGATGATTTTTTCCATCCACCTGTTTACACATCAGCTCCACTCTTTTACCTCTACCTGTTGACGGTATTTCCACAAATCTACAAACCACTCCTTACCTGCCTTGTCTACACACCATTCATCATATAAACTAATTCTATTGATATTTTCCCCAAACAAATCTTAACGATATTTTCCACTTCCTACCCCCACCTTTTGAACAGCCATGACTTAAAAAATAGTTATCAGGTTATTGCAAAAGTGTACAGGGTGAAAAAAAACATGGAACGCTTTTACAACAAAGTTATTTTTTTCCATAGATAATTTGATAATTGAATATTTGTTACTAATTTTGTTCCATAAAGTATCATTTTTGATCAGAATAATTTAATTGAAACCGTTAAATAGTGGAGAAATAATATTGTTCAAATTAGTTACTTTGACATTCAAATGACCACTACTTTGGAAAGGATAAACCTTTCGAAGTTTAGTTTGCGGCAATGAATTTAGCTTGGATAGACCTTTCATTTTATACCAAACTCAACCTAGGATTACAATGAAGATTTTCGTTCAACTCCACGTGGGCCATCCCCCAGAAAACATTAAATGTCGCTAATGGCATCAGAAAGTATGTTCTTTGTAACCATGATCATGTATGACCACTTTTACAAGTGAAGTCATACAAACGTTTTGAAAGCGTTTCCATATATTTTTTAAACACTGGATATGTACACGTTAGTTTTAAGGATTTTGTTAGCTAAAGCTATCTCTACAGGTGTAAAAATGCTTAACTGATCATCAAAAACCGATGTAGGACACAAAAGACAACCGGTGTCATGGTCCAAGATATTGCGACAGATCCTCACCCAAAGGTAGTAGTAAAGAACAATTGTAATGATGGAAAGAACAGACACTAGAATATGAAAACGATACACTGGGATAAACTCAAGGTCTGTGTTCACTAGATAGAGTTTCCATACATTTTTAAAGTAAAATACGGACACCAGATATACTTGGGGGTCTAGGAGGGGGGGGGGTGTTTGCAAACTGTTTTTTATGAATTTTATTACATGCGATTTGGGTTGTTAAATTTGGAAAAGTGTATTTACATTGTCATACTTAATATTAATATACAACTATATTTTATTTTAACATTTATTTTAGAGTAAACCAGTAATAACAAACTCTTTTGTATACTTAAAAAAAGTAGTTCATGAAGTTTAAGTTAAGTTGGCCGAAGTCAATAAATTATCAAGTCTTCTTTAAAATGTTCAGACATCACTTGTACTAATTGTACTGGCTAAAAGCTGAAACCAGTCATATTTTTCTGAAGAGAATACTTTTTTTAAGTAAAGTCCCTTTGTTTTTAATGGATTAAAAATGCAGTACATGACATGTCATTGTTATTTTTGAAGCTCAGAATAGCTTCGACCTTCTCCACTGACAATCTATTCGGATCGGGTGTCCAGACATTTAATCTGTGAAAAACTCGTTTCACTGGTGCCGAAGTACCGAGTAGAGAAAGAGCAAATTATAACACTCTTTCAAAATGTTCATACTTATTCGGCCAAGTTCAAGAGTTGAAATAGCCTAATTATTTTTTTTAATCGGAGGTGTGTTATAGTATAATAGTGCATAGTACATGAGTCATCATACAACACACAAACAAACACGATTGACGATTGACCAAACTAATAGTAATACATGTTTGTCTGTTTTTACAACATTAAATATTTAAAATACATTTTTAATACTAAAAGAACGAAATATAAGGACATATACCAGGTTTTTCCTTTGCATAGTACGGACACGGACACAGAATGTAAAATACAAACCGTCCGTACAAAATACAGACGTATAGCATTCATATCCCTAGATTACCTACCTAAAAAGAGCATTGTTTGACTGTGCCCTGGGAGGATAACTGCAGTTGAGGGAGACAAAGGTAGTTGGACATTTGCCATCATTACGTGAAAAATAACAATCACGACGTTTCGATTTGGTAAAACCCAAACCTTTTTCAAGTGCTAAAAACTAAATTACATCTACACAAACATGTTATAAAACTACGTTCTTAAACTAATAACTTATCTACTTTAATAATTATCTACATTTTAATCTAGATCCTAGAATGGGGTACAACAAAATGAACCTCTACTAAATATAAAAAATATCACCAGGGTTAAATTAATATAACCAATTAGGCGCTGTCAAGGTCACGATATCAACGAAAAATGTCAAAACACAATTAAAATTAATATTCAAATCAGACTGAAATAATATTACATTAACTAATCATAAATATATGGTACCTGAAAAACACTATTAATTTAAAATAACATTCAACACGCACAAAAAAATTATATATATGCCTTGGAAGGACTGAGACTACTATTACAATTACATTTTAACCTGAAAAGACAACAATTATTAGGAATAAAACAATACAATAATCAAATATTACAAATTGTTGTCTTTTCAGGTTAAAATGTAATTGTAATAGTAGTCTCAGTCCTTCCAAGGCATATATATAATTTTTTGTGCATGTTGAATGTTACTTTAAATTAATAGTGTTTTTCAGGTACCATATATTTATGATTAGTTAATGTAATATTATTCAGTCTGATTTGAATATTAATTTTAATTGTGTTTTGACATTTTTAGTTGATATCGTGACCTTGACAGCGCCTAATTGGTTATATTAATTTAACCCTGGTGATATTTTTTATATTTAGTAGAGGTTCATTTTGTTGTACCCCATTCTAGGATCTAGATTAAAATGTAGATAATTATTAAAGTAGATAAGTTATTAGTTTAAGAACGTAGTTTTATAACATGTTTGTGTAGATGTAATTTAGTTTTTAGCACTTGAAAAAGGTTTGGGTTTTACCAAGTCGAAACGTCGTGATTGTTATTTTTCACGTAATGATGGCAAATGTCCAACTACCTTTGTCTTCCTCATCTGATACTCCATCATTAACAAATTTCAAAAACAAAGATAACTGTAGTTCTTTATATTTGTTTCCCCAAGATACACCTGCTGGTTTTTAGAATCCAAAATATTGGAATAACATTTTGAAACTATTAAAAATGACTCCAAGTATCGTAAACTATCTACAGTCCAACATAGCATTAATTTTAAGTTTTAAGCCAACATGTTCCAGTTTGTTCAAACATTTTTTATTTAATAGTCCTCTGATGACTTACAATCAACTAACAAATTGTGTGGGTGAAATTTAAACAAATAAGACCCGGGTGTATGTTTTTATCACATAAACTGTTAAATATGTTGGTAATTACCGAAACAACTAACGAGATGAGGGTCAGGTGGGACTGCTCATGTTGTCATTTAGCGAACAAATGCCGCACACTCACTGGATGCTTTCTCTTGTAGAATGCCAACGCCTGCCTACCTAACCGGGTTGAGCCACCCTCTTTGATTGCCTAAGCTCGCAACTGACTCTCCTTCAGTTCTTTGTAAAATAGACCTCCATTCAAATTGAGGCTTAACAAAATTTAAAATACATACATGAACAAAAAAATAATGTGTTGCCTCTGCATATGGAATTTATTTATTACTTTATATTTCAAAATCTGACACAACTTAAAATTTCAATGTAACTGAAAAAATTATGAGCAATTTTACTAATAATAAAACCAATTGTCACTACGAGTACTTAAAATGAAGGGTAGGTATGTAGAAAGGGTTTGTGCGTAGAAAGGATGGGTATTGCTATAAATATGTCTTTTATATATGCTGCGGTTGTATTTTTAAGCATTGCATATTAAAGGCTGTGTGTCAACTGATAAAATTGCATTTGATTGAAAATGCACATTTGTATTATACTTAATTGTACATAAGAATGAATAGATAAAAAGTAAACACAGTTTTTAATTCTAAGGGACAGGTTGAATAACAAGAGCACCAAAAAAGTGAAATGGTGTTTTAAAAACCCATATATTTTTTAGCTTCTGCTTGTGTGGAAGATTATGTATTGTTGAATGACAATGCAGTCATTCAGCCTTAATAGAAGTGAGTGAGTATAATGTTGCGTTTCTATGATGGTAGGGGGAATTTTTGCAAACACTAACTGCAGTTTATCATTTAATTTGCAACAGCACGTAGATGATTTTTTAATTTTTGGCTCACTCATTTTATTTTAAAGTGCAAACGAATTTATTTTACAACATTACACACTAGGTTTCACGTTAACATTTCCATTTAGGTGCAGGCCTATTAAACGATACCAAACCATATCAACTATATTGTTTTTATTAAAACGACTGTAAGTTTTCAAAGTGCCATTGAATGGTTAGTTTGGAGGAGCCAGGAGGCTACATTTTCGATCGGAAATCTCCTTCACAACCCCCTCCCCCCCATTAAAAACATACTAAAATCAGGAGATGACGTGGCCTGTAAACCTCTCATATAATTTACACGTAACGATGCAAATCCGTTGAGCCATCAAAGCCAGAAATCCGGTTAGCATTCGTCCATGCACCCAGTTCCACCAAATGTTGTATCGAAGTGCAGTGACAAAAATATATGTCAAATATCGACTATCTCTGATTGTAAACTAATATAAACGTTGGTAGGAAGCACTAATTAAACTACTAGTGCTTACATATTATTTAAAACCACTATATACCAAATTTAACTATCAATATTTGTAAAATAATAGGGTTTCATCAGATAAACCCAATAAGTTAAACTTAATCTAAACTAACCCAAACTAGACTAAAACAAGCGCAGTTTTTAGCAACATACCTGACCACAACCCCATAGTCTGCCAGCCTAGTTTGATCCTATTTACAAGACTACAGACTCTTCCATACATTTGTTCTACTTTTAGATTTTATATAAAGATTTTATTTATATGATGTGTCTAGTATATTTCTGGGATCTTATCCGTTAATTCACTACCACTAATTTTTTGTTTCAGTTTATTCACTACTACTTGATAAATATTCTATTGCTCTAGAAACTGTTCCCCAATGATTTTTACGTCCACTGTTGTATTAATCATCCGCTAGGAATCCGATATCGCTGGCCTTATCTTATCTCTTTCCAAGAACTTACACGCGGAGAGAGCATTCGGCGGTAAGTCAAACATTGGATTTACCAGATTGTGATCAACTTTAGTAGCCAGCTAACCTAACCTAACTGTAATTGCGATAAAAAAATTAGTGATAGTGAAGTAATGGAAAAAGTAGTAGTAGTGAATTAACGGAAATAGTCCTATTTCTATAATAAATTTCATAAAGGAAATATATATCATAATACTTTTCTAATACCTTTTTTTAATTATGTACTTCTAGGATTTGTTATAATTATTTGACATAGTTCAAATGTCCTTAACATTTTAATCGCCAATAAAACTAAATATTTATCAACATTTGTTCACAGTATCGCAACACTGTTTATTTTATAAAATCAAAACTTCACCACAACAAGTCACAGTTTTAAAATATTGTTAACTGTAACATTTGCTTTGCTTACAAGTTAAATAATTTTATCATACTTTTATAATAACTATGTATTCATTAAAAAAGGAGAATATTTTTTAAATCTTTTCAAAACTAATATAATTTGCCAACAGTGTCATAAAATGTCAATGATGATTTTCAAGCAATTAATATAAAATAATGTTGCAGCTATCAACTCAACTATTTTGAATTTTTTTAAATTTCGTAAATATTTTTATTGACTTTGTATTTTTCATGTTATTATTTATACTCAGTATGATAAAACATTCAGTGAAAATACTTCAAATATAATAATATGATTCGCCTCACAGAAAACAACCTAACCCACAGAGAAGGAAGAAGGTTAGTTTAGTTTTCCTTCTCTTGAAAAAGTATCTCTACGTTTCCTTAAGGATAAACGTAGTAATTAGTTCTACATATTTAAAAATATCTACATTAGTTGTAATCTAATTATAACTGCCAGTGAGGCGTTTACTGAGCGCCTCACTGAGGCGCTGCCACTGAGCGACCTCTATTTATTTTTTCTCTGCCCTAACCTTAAATTAAATTGTAAAACATTTAAATGATGAAAGATGGATAAAGTAGCAGTTGGCGTAAGGGAAGCAGATACCTTTTTAATTGACAAAATATGCAGGAAAAGTCAGACTAGCCATGTCCTTAATTGTTCTTATGTACATATTACTCAATATACAGCGTTATTGTTATCTGAACTTCCTATTGTTTAGTTGATATTTCATAAGAAGGTCGATTGTCTGACTTGAAGGATCAACTCTTAAGTCCAGTGGAGCCCTTCTGAAGGCTTAAAACTTTTGGCTCGATGTGATATGTCAAGCGGTCCCAGGCTAGTATCCTATGTTGTTTGAGGTTGAAGGGAAGTTTATTGCTTATTCGTCCTAAGAGGGCGGGAGTTTCAGCATCAATTTCAATACGCGTAAAACTATTTCCCCCCTCATTCTTATTAAATTTAAAAAAATCTTTAATTACAAATTTTTTATAATTGGTATTGTTTATTAGCTTCTGATAATTTAAACTCTTCATCAACATTCAAACAAAGTTTATTAGTGAACTAGGACATATAGTTTATTATTACTATTTCAGCCTAATTATTTAAATTAGGTCTTTTTGAATTTGTTTAGAGTGCAAAGTGCAATCAAGGTAATAACCTGTATTTTTACATCAAAGCAAAATACATAAAAAAACTTTTTGATATAATATAATCTTTGTTACAAACTAATTGAGAAGTCAATTACATACATACAAACTTGATGAAAAGGCATCCATTTAAAGTCTACTGTTAAAATTACAATAGAAAGAAAACAAATTATTATGATCACGGGTTTGTATTCTTAGAACCAGAAAAACTTAGGTTAGCATTATGAAACGGCCGCAGTGACATAAATGATGACATTGATATAAATCACTTTATGGCGATAGATGAAACTGAGATTGGAACTCACTAAAGAGGCCGTGCCTCAAGACAGCAGCAATTTGTAGCTCATGAATTCTTTGATTCATGTTGCAACTATCCAGAGAAAATTGAACATATTTCACCATTTCTATCAGTTGTTTATGGCCCTGAAGTTAGTAGATTTTGCCGATTGAAAATGGCAAAAGTCTCAATATTTATATTTAATAAATATTTTTAGACAGTATAATTATTGTTATTATTTGTAACCAACATTTAAATATATTAAATATAAATACATGTAATTTCCCATATTCTGATGATGATGTTATAGTAGTTTGAATTAAATTTAAAGGCAATTTAAATCTTTCAAACGATTTACTAAAATTGACCAACAGGTATAAAACCAAATTGAAGTAAAACTGAGAAAAATATTGAATCCTTGACTACACAATTAGCTTCGTATGACCGGACGTCCTATTTAGTATGTTTGATAATGAATCAACTGACTCTATGTTTTTATCTATATTCGATGTTATTATAAATTGTATAAGATAGCATAGCCAATTGGTTAAGTAGATGACGTTATGCTAGTAAACAAGAAAATAAATAAATATAATCAAAATTGGTACACTAATAAAATGGCACATATAAAGAAAGAATAACAAGAGCCACATAGTAATGTCCTTACAAGTTTATAACTATTTTGAATATGAAGTCAACAGTTATCCCTTTACACAATTCAAAAAGACATTATTTTAAGTCCCTTTTACTGTCTGGAGGACCTTTTTGCAATTATATTGTTTAGGAATTGTTGTATATTATTATATACTTAGGCATGGCTTGTGTTCCATGATTATGACTTTGTCAATGATAATTCGTTATAATTATACTAAATTAACAGAAATAATTTCACTATTACAACGTAAATTACAACGTAACTAGTGTAAATATTACATGGAATAAATCAGGGATATACTATTATATGGAGTGAATTGTAATATCACTATAATATGGAGTAAATTACAAGGTAACTAGTGTAAATATTACATGGAGTAAATCACAACGTAACTAGTGTAAATATTACACGGAATAAATCAGGGATATACTATTATATGGAGTGAATTGTAATGTCACTATTACATGAAGTAAATTACAACGTAACTAGTGTAAATATTACGTGGAGTAAATTAGGGATATACTATTATATGGAGTGAATTGTAATGACACTATTACATGATATAAACCAAATTTATAATTATAATACATTATATATTAAACTGTAATGTAATTACTGTACGGATTAAATTACAATTTAATTTATTTCATAAATTTAATTTTTTTAAATGCAAAAAAATCTACTCTTTTTAAATCAATTAATTTCTATAGTGAAAATATTTAAGTGATTATTGTAAACTTTACTTAAATATTTTCACCACATAAATTAATTGCTTTATAAAAGAGTAGATTTTTCGCATTTAAAAATTACAAAAAAAGTTTGTAAGCCAACAGTAGGCCTATATTTTTTCAGACAGTGGAAATATTTTAGATACAATACGTAATACTATATAGATAAATTGGTAAAATTAGTTTGATTTTAAATATATTGTTGAAAATTCTTTAATACGTTTTCGGTATCTTACCATATTCAAATTTAATTAACTGTTTCATAATGAATAATATAATATAAATTTGATTTATGTAGTAAATTATAATGAACTCGTGCAAATATTACATGGAATAAATTAGGGATATCCTATTATATGGAGTGAATTGTAATGTCACTATTACATGAGGTAAATTACAACGTAACTAGTGTAGGCTAAATATTACATGGAGTAAATTACAACGTAACTAGTGTAAATACTGTATTACATGGAATAAATCAGGGATATACTATTATATGGAGTGAATTGTAATATCACCATAGTATGGAGTAAATTACAACGTAAATAGTGTAAATATTACATGGAATAAATCAGGGATATACTATTATATGGAGTGAATTGTAATTTCACTATAGTATGGAATAAATTACAACGTAACTAGTGTAAATATTACATGGAATAAATCAGGGATATACTATTATATGGAGTGTATTGTAATGCCACTATTACATGAAGTAAAATACAACGTAACTAGTGTAAATATTACATGTATTAAGTTAATGATATACTATTAGATGGAGTGAATTGTAATGTCACTATTACATGGTATACACCAAGACTATACCTATAATACATTATAGATTAAACTATAATGTAATTACTGTATGGATTAAATTACAATTTAATTTATTTCATGAATTATATTTTTTTTAATGCAAAAAATCTACTGTTTTATAAAGCAATTAATTTATACGGTGAAAATATTTAAGTGATTATAATGAACTTTACCTAAATATTTTCACTACATAAATTAATTGCTTTATAAAAGAGTAGATTTTTCGCATTTAAAAAAATACAACAAAATGTTTGTAGGCCAACAGTAGGCCTATATTTTTTCAGACAGTGGAAATATTTTAAATACAATACGTAATACCATATAGAGAAATAGTTAATATTAGTTTGATTTTAAATATATTATTGAAAATTCTCTAATACGGTTTCGTAATCTTACTATACTCAAATTTAATTAACTGTTTCATAATGAAAAATATAATATAAATTTGATTTGACATATATGAATGGGAGTGAAAAATATGTTTGGAAAGATTGTTTGACAAAACATTCATAGGATTTATGAGAATGATTATGGAATTGGCATTACCCATACATCAATTAAACGAAAATCCTATTTCAACAGTAAATCTTGGGGAAAACATAATCATTGTTTATCCAATATATTATCAGTTCCATATTTACTCTCTTCTTAGCGGGTTTCTGTTTATAAAGATTACAACTTACTTCTGAAAAAAACGCAACTGTCATTAAATAATTACCGTAATTATATTGATTTTAACTTTCACTATTCAAGGTTCTATTGGTTGGTTAAAATTCCAATGAATGGGACGAAATGGACCAGGAGAGTTGATTTCACTTAGAAGGCCACAAAGTTAGGCTAATTTATATGTTTTCATCAAAGTTTCCACATGAGATTTAGTGTCGAAGTCAGGAATGCCTATGCTTAAAATCTGCAACTTGAACAATAACATAAGTGGCTCAGACTTGATAAAAAAATGTTTAAGTACTCTTGTAATGATGATAAAAGAAGTGCAGTGGAATATTTTATAAAAAATACAATATTAAAATATAATTTATATTCATATTAATTGTCTAAAATCTTTGTTTCTTATTTGATACTAACTGGCAGTTAACTTAGATTCGATTCATCCTGTATTAAGTATTATAACATATATAATTAGTTATTAATAATTTGAATTGTATTTATGAACTTCAAGGAGGAGAATTATTCGAATAAATTATAAATAATATACTAAAATTGTAAGATTAAAACTTGAAAATATTGTAAATAATAACAAGTGCACTTTTTTATACTGATAAGAGAGAAAATTATAATAGACAATGTTCATAAGTTTTTAAAACACTCAAAACTACTCAATTTTAACGTGTTGCGTTAATGATAGTGGAAAGAAATGTTCACTGGTTATTTATGGGAAAATAATTAGGTTTGAGCAATAATAATAAATATATCCAGTAAAATGATTACAACTATTGAGTTTACGCAGCTCATGAAATCCGTATTACATAACTTTAGGATCATATAAAATGATTATCCTATTTCAAGAATGTTCAACTTTATAGGTGACCTTTACAATAGACAAATAAGAAAACTTTCCTCCACCTAGTTCCGTCCTGGGAAGAATTAGCGGAGGCGAAACTCAGGCTCATCTGCGGGAGAAATAGTCGAAACCACGAACTGGAACTGAGTATATGTGAGGAAGATCGCAGACGAGTAAGAAAGCGAAAGAGTCTTCTATTCTCACTAAGAGCTATCTCCAGGTGCTTTCAGCTTAGTAGGTCAAACTTGTATCAATTAGGGGTGCATGGGCACGAAGGTGATGAGTTTGGCACGACGATGGTAGTTCAATCATGGACTGGTGAAAGCGCGTAGGACAGATGAACACATGGAAGAGATCATCTGTTGATGATATAGTCACACATAGAAATCTACACAGGTGTGGATTTTTTTCCATGATTTAATAACAGATGTCACTATAAAGAGATATGGATTTACGTCGGTGATTTAGTGACAAATGACAGTGTTCAGAGGTAAGTTTAAGGGTAGGGGTAGGTTTAAATGTAGAGAGGTATGGTTTGATATCGATAGTTTAGTGACAGATAACAGTTTAGATATTCATTGTTTTATGTTGGTGGTTTAGTGACAGATAAAATCTTAGAGAGGTATTGTTTTATATTGATAGTTTTGTGACAGACGAAATTTTAGGGAGGTATTGTTTTATGTTGATATACGGCCTATAGATATACGGTTATTGTGATGATTTAGTGACATAAAATTTTAGGGAGGTATTGTTTTATGTTGATGATTTAGTGACGGAAAACAGTCTGAAGAGGTATGGTTTTATGTATTTAGTAAGTGATAAGATAGGGAAGAATTAATTTTATTATTGGGATGCATGCTTGACTATTTGGTACTGAGGAGTATGAATGAGGTATTATCAGTGATCATAGGAGTAGGATAGTAGCGAGAGGGACTCCCGAGTCCTGACCACAACACTGGAGGATGAATGGCCGGGTCTTTAGTAGGTCAGTGACGTCACCGTACGGTACCTCACGCAGCGCACTGAGCAGTCTCAGTCCTCACGCATGCGCGTTGTCAGGTGTCCGCTAGGCGATTGGGATTTACTCAGGACATTCTTGTCTTCTCGCTTTGCATTCCCCGCGCCTCGCCACAACCAGGTATCTGTGTCACGTGGTTTATCAGTCAGTAGGTTGTTACGTGCGTTGAGGTGACAAGATATTTAACGGGTCCGATCTCTGCCACCGTTCGTCAGGAATGTCTCTCCACGTTTTAATATTCGTTATGCGTTTCTAGTGTCTTCTTCTTTTGGATCACATTCCTTAACGAGCTTCCAGTTTTTCTTCTCAAAATGAATAATTTTATCCCAGGAACAGAATTTTCAACTCGGAATGGTCGCTTCATTGTTACTACATAACCTTACGTATTTGAAAATAATTCATTGGTGTACGTTAATAAATGTTTGAACGGGGATTGAACGGTTACGTAAAAAAATCATCACCATATTATTGATAATATTATTTTTATAATAAAATTTATTTTCTAGAATATGGTTGGTGATGAGGTATTCGTTATGTGAGATGAAAACTTGAAAATGGCTAAAAAGAATATGTATAGATTAAATTACAAATTATGTCTTACAAAATTACCTAGAACCCACAGTAATACATGTCTTCATAGAAAGATAGTTTAAACTAGTATATTGTATGTATCGAAGAAGGTTGCATGTTTCATGAAATAATCTGTCGCTTATTTGCAAAGGGTAGATGGACTATAAATGCATATTTAGATTTTTAATGGGAAATGAAGGAAATAAAACTGTGTTAAGAGCTTCCTTTCGTGTAATTATTTGCGGGTTATCATTATTTTAAGGAATTTCCCAAAGTATTGACGTGAAGCAATGTCTTTGATGATCACAAATATGAATGAAAATCCACTCATGTATTTTCTAATTTCATTACAGTTATGTACTCCAAAGTCTGGTATTGTAAATCGTTGCTTAGCTCGTACTAGATAACTTAGGTCATATGAAGAAACTTTAAAGAATCTGTAATAACTGCCATCTGAAGTGATTTCTCCAAAGGTCGTAAAAAGACACTCCAATTTAAGGCTAGTGGACGTGACTTGTATTTATAAGTAGGCTGGGTTTTGACTAAAGAAGAAATTTTACCATTTTCGAGAGGAAAGTCCGATTCACAGACCTCCCACGGAGCAATTATAACTACCTTTAAAGGCGCAGAGTCACCTAATGGCAGAGGAAAGTGAGAACCAGGACTAGTACAAGTGCTCATGGCCATTGGGAATCACCCATTGTGGAGCTGGTATGGGTCGGTGGATGTCTTTGGAAGACCGGTGGTTGTTGAGATGTAGGAACCTCAGAGTAAGAAAGTACTTTCAGAACACGCATTAGGTTTGTGCACCTTAAAGTATCTACTATTTAACAACATGTTCTTTAACAAAATATATAGCTACTTATATTTAATCAAGGTGGTAAACATTTTAATGGGTTACACTAGAATTGTAGAAGGTCATAACTATCAAGTCCACCAAACTAAATAAATACAAGGTGGGAAAAATAGAAACTTTTTCACAACTGTTGTATGACTTCACTTGTAAAAATAAAATCTTGTACCTAATCATGGTTACAAAGAACATAATTTGTAATGTCGTTAGCGACATCTCATCTTTTCAGAAGGATGGCCCTCGAGAAGTTGAACGAAAATATTCAAGTAAGCCTAGGTCGAGTTTGATATTAAATGAAAGGTATATTCAAGATACATTAATTGCCGCAAACAAGACTTCGAAGGGTTTATTCTTTCCAGAGAAGTGGTCATTTGAATTTCAAAGTAACTAATTTGAACAATATTATTTCTCCACTATTTTACGGTTTTAAGTAAATTATTCTGATAAAAAATTAAACTTCATGGAACACAACTACTAAACAAATTTAAATTATCAAATTATCTATGGAAAGTATAACGTTGTTGTGAAAGCGTTTCCATATTTTTCACCCTGTATATAGCAGAAAATAACCTTTCAAATATATTTGTTGCCTGATTTTATATTTTAAGAGTAATTTATATCATTAAAAAAACTACTTTGTTCATGTTAAGGTGGCCATTTATTAATAACGGAATATAAAGCATGCTGTTCTATTTCAACTGTACGGTATATTACTATAATTAGTTATAGCGAACACTTTATCATTATTAAAGGTCCATTTTAGTGGACCATAAGTTTTTAATTTTAAATCGTCAAGAATTACATTACAATTTTCACAAACCTAACTGTACAAAAATCATAAGAATACTCAATTATTTACAAAAACCAACTGATGATTCACTAGAATAGTTCTTCTCCAACCAAATGACACATCAATTGCTGCTGTACGACAATTAATATGGACCGAATCCTTGATATAGAAACTCATGTTTTTGGCGTTTTTCGTGCAGTAAAACAGCCCTCTTAAGATGCGTACTAAGTAAGGGTTTGAAAATATTTTCTCTCAAAGAGCTAAAATAAATAACGATATTCTTTAAGGATAAATGACTAAAAAGAATTAAATGAAAATAATCTTTGTTTGACAGGCAAAGTTAGGAGCTACAATTCCTAACAGTAAGACATATTTACAAAAATGATTATGAAGCGTTACAAAACGAAACACTTGATATTTCCTTCTTCCCAGTTCAAGGGTTAAGGATAACTCCTTTGTCATTGAGGAAAGTTTGCAATAGGAATTATATGGTCGGGGATATGTGTATGTTAAATAGAAGGAACTAGATATAGACTATTTGATTGTGTTAAACGGTTGGTGATTACGGTATAACATGTAAGAATTTAGACAACCAATGCCATTGTATTTAAATAAGTTTTTATAGTTATTATTTTTACAATACATAGTAATTTTCACTATCTTGTTAATTTATTGTTATCTCTAAATATTAAATTGAAATATACGTAGTTTGTAATTGTAATCGGCTCCTTTGTAATCTATCAGGCAACAGGAACACAAGTATGACCACTGATGGCTTTATTTCTGGTGTTTGAGCCCCATATATCCACTTATTTTAGTTTTTCTAGCTTGATGGGAGGTGCCTTAGAATTTTTGTTATCAAACTATCGATTACGTATATCTTAATATATTTTTTAAATATTAAATATTTAAGTCATTTATTTTGCCATCAGTTTGTATGACTGAAGGCAGATTCTCAAAAACTAGAACGCTTTTACCGTAAAACTTGGCACAAATATTCTTTATACGCTCTAGATGCGTACTAAGTAAGGGTTTGAAAATATTATCTCTCAAAGGGCTAAAATAAATAAATAAATAACGTCTTTATTTGGAGCGTTTTTCAACATACAGTTGTTTAAAAAAAAACTCGAGACAAAAATTGCATGTATATTGCCAAAGACTAGGCTAAGATCACAAAACAAAATATATTGTACACAACTTACATTTTAAAATAATCATATTCCAAATGTAGCTTAAGTTTACTTTTAAAAGATACATATCTGATAAAAAATAAGGTATATAATAGAAATAACCTGATACCGGCCAGTTAGATCCTTAAAATCATTTACCATACGAATAAGAGAGTTTATGAGGGCGCAAATTGTCCTGAGAGGTTATTTGCATACAAAAAAATATCAGCGTGCATTGTGAAGAAAAATAACTAACTTGCATGAACGACAGGTTTAGAACATTAAGCGTGCTGGGGTGTTTCCTAGTTTTAAATAATTTAAAATAATAATTAATTTTGTCTTTAAGTACAATTATTGGTAAATTATTTTTTTTTTACTAAAATGTTTTCATCGTTTAGATCTCAGGTGAGAATTGAATAAGAACTCTTTCGTAACAATCAAACAACTCATCCATATGGCATGAAGTGTTCTATTGTTGTAGGTCTATTGTTCTTACGGCGCCTTGTAATTTGTCTTGATCCATTCTGTTTCGTAACACCATTCAAACACTCCATAACACAACTTCTAATGAGGGTCCGTATATCGACCTTCCAGGCAATTGGTTTTGTCCAGAGGAAAGTAAAGACTAGTTGTAATTGTAAGTTGAATTTTTATATGAAACATTTTATATCACGACATTTTTATAACTTTAGTAAAATTTATGAATAATTTAAGTTACTTTCAAAAAATATTTTTCATTACCTTGATCTATTCCAGTCTATGATCGGGAATGTCCATACGGTAGGAGGGAGGGTCCTTCAAGACTCGAGCGTCTGAAGGGTGGGTGGGAGGTTTAACAAACATTTGGGTAACAGCTGAAGTCTGTCCAGACGCGGCTCCTGTGTGACAGGCAACAGGAACACAACACTGATTGCTTTATTTATGGTGTTTGAGCCCCATATACCCACTGATTTTAGTGTTTCTAACTTGGTGGGAGGTGCCTTAGAATGCTTGTTACCAAATTATCAGAATCTTTTCCGTCAATTCACTACCAGTACATTTTTTGTTTCCGTTAATTCATTACCACTTGATAAATATTCTATTTCTCTCAAAACTCTTCCCCAATAATTTTTACGTCCACTGTGGTATTCCTTATCCGCTAGGAATGTAATATAGCTGGCCTTATCTTATCGCTTTCTAATATCTTATACACGGAGATTTCATTCGGTGGTAAGTCAATCATTGGATTTACCAGTTTGTTATCAACTTTAGTAGTCACCTATCGTAACCTAACCATAATTGCGTTTATTAAATTAGTGGTAGTGAACTAACGGAAAAGGTCCAATCATCAGTTACGTATATCTTAATATATTTTTTAATATAACACAAATTAAAATTAAAGCCTGTTTTTGTTTTTAAAGGAGAGGCTGATCTTCTTAACCTTATTCTGCCCATTCCTATAGACTTTACATCTGTGCGGGGAATTTATTCAGACAGAGAAGGTAAGGAAAAAAATACGTTAATAATTTTGTGTCTAATTGTCTGGAATATCATATTTATAAACCTAGGTACAATATTGTTCAGTAACTGTATCTTTTCCGAAACAAAGTATTTTGCAAGAGAGTAAATCACCTGTTGATGGTTCGCCAGTGATTGTCGGCCCCCATGACGGTTGTCACTGTCAGACCTTGTTGCACAAAACTTCCATGCGTAGATCTTAATTCTGGATAGGGATCAGAATAAATTCCATACATTTCTCTACCTCCCTGGCTTTGTGAATGGATTTCATAACAAGTCATATAAAATAACGTTAGCAATTAATTTAACAAACATTCTAGAGTGTTCAAATAATTTAAACCAATAAATCAGTGTATTCGTATTCCATTCATTTTAGTATGAATTCGTCTAAATTTATTAAAAGCTAAAACGTCAATGTTATTCTTTCATAGTAACATTATTATTTATTGTTTAGGCACCGATCGCCGAGATATGGGGGGGGGGGGCATGAAAGGGAGGCCTGGTAATTACTGAAAGATTGCGGGTGGACTGAAGCTCGGGTTCGACCGAATGGC